>PVKU01008988.1:0-67024 GCA_004027475.1 Anoura caudifer | reverse complement strand
ACCATCTATGCTACTTATTCTCTGTACCTTTTCCCCCTCTCTCCTCCTCCCACTCCCCTGTTGCTAACCCTCCATGTGATCTCCATTTCTGTGTTTCTGCTCCTGGTCTAGCTGTTTGCTTAGTTTGCTTTTGTTTTAGTGTGTTTGTCAATATCTGTGAGTTTGCTGTCTTTTTACTGTCCTATATTTTATCTTCATTTTTTTAGATAAGTCTCTTTAATATTTCATATAATAAGGGCTTGGTGATGATGAACTCCTTGAACTTGACCTTATCTGAGAAGCACTTTATCTGCCTTTCCATTCAAAATGACAGCTTTGCTGGATAGAGCCATCTTGGATGTAGGTCCTTGACTTTCATGACTTGGAATACCTCTTTCCAGGCCCTTCTTGCCTGTAAGGTCTCTTTTGAGAAATCAGCTGACAGTCTGATGGGAACTCCTTTGTAGGTGACTCTGCCTTTATCCCTTGCTGCTTCTAGAATTCTTTCCTTCATCTGAATCTTGGCTAATGTAATTATGATGTGCCTTGGTGTGTTCCTCCTTGGGTCCACCTTCTTTGGGACTCTCTGAGCTTCCTGGACTTTCTGGAAGTCTATTTCCTTTGCCAGATTGGGGAAGTTCTCCTTTATTATTTGTTCAAGTAAGTTTTCCACTTGTTGCTCTTCCTCTTCTCCTTCTGGTACCTATAATTTGGATGTTGGAATGTTTAAAGATGTCCTGGAGGTTCCTAAGCCTCTCCTCATTTTTTTGAATTCTTATTTCTTCATTCTTTTCTGTTTGGTTGGTTATTTCTTCCTTCCGGTCCACTCCATTGATTTGAGTCCCAGTTTTCCTCCCATCACTATTGGTTCCCTGTGCAGTTTTCTTCATTTCACTTATTATAGCCTTCATTTGTTCATCTAATTTGCAACCAAAATCAACCAATTTTGTAAGCTTCCTAATCACCAATGCTTTGAACTGTGCTTCTGATAGGTTAGCTACCAGTGCTTTGAGCTCTGCATCTGATAGGCTGGCTACCTCTTGGTTGCTTAGATGAATTAGCTGTGGGGCCCTGATCTGTTCTCCCGTTTGAGCCATCCTTGGTTTTGGGGTTTATTATTTTTTGTTTTTTGAGGGTTTTTTTTGGTCTGGTCCCAGCTGTCACATAGGGAGGGGCAGAGCCTTAGACATTCACCAGGGTGGGACAACCCAGTTGCTGGGTTGTGATGCTGGATGTGGGGGCAGGGTCTGAGAGGGAACAATGGCACTTGCTCTGCTCTCTCGGATTCCAGTTCCTTCAGCTGCTTTCCCCAAGCAAATTGGGCCCTTCTGGTGCTGACCTCCATGTGGGTGGGCCTGAGCATACTCCAGGACCCCGTGGGTCTCCCCAGCAAACTCTCCTGTGAGGCTAGGACTCCCTCCCGGCACCTCAGTCCCTACAGGTGTTTTCAATCAGTGCCTCCAGGCTTCACTTTCTGGCGCTGGGGCCCTGCATCGCGCAGTCTGTCTTGCTGCCCGTTTTTGCCTGGTTTATCTGCATGCGAATGTGTGTCTGCTGTCAGCCACCTTGTGCACCCTGCTTAGTCTGCTCATTGCCTCCTCACTTTCAGCAACCGCCGCCTGTGCGCTTGGGATGACTGCACGCCCAGGACCAACAGCTACTGCCTTCTCCCACCACGACCCCTCTCCGCCGGCTGCCAACTCCACCCCCCTTACTGGTTTGGGTGAATTGTTGTTGGACTTCCGTACAATTCAATTTTCTATTTGTCCTGGTTGGTTTTCTTTTTTTTTGGTTCTATATTTTTGTTGTCCTTAATCTTGGTTGTGAGAGGAGGCACAGTGTGTCCACCTACGCCTCCATCTTGGCCAGAAGTTGGGGCCTTTTTTTCAATTCAGCATCTCTTATCCCCGCCTCGTAGTCAAGATGGCCTTATAAGTGAGAGAGGAAAAGTTTTTCACATTAGGCAACTTGAAAATGCCAGGGAGGCCTACTTGCCTGAAAGATATGCGTATCAGAATGACAAAGACCCCGAAGTTCTACCCTTTAGATTAATTTCTCTGGGTTAATCATTGCCTTGGGCGTGAGGATGGATTCTCTTTTAAAATATTAATTACTCTGGGAGGAGCAAACCCACCACACTGCTAAGATCTTGGTGCCAGTGGTTCTCTTAGGCTGCGTCCTTACAGACTGTCCAGGTTCACCAGCTCCTGGCGATGGGCGAGGGGTGGTGGAGATGGGCTTGGGCTGTGAGCAGGCTGGGGACAAACCTAGTAGCACTCACCAACCCAAGTGAACTCCACACAGATCAAGGACGCGGGGCAGCTTATGAAGGTCAAGTAAGTCCTACAACAACGCAGGTTTATTGGGTTCAGTGTTCACAACCATAGTTGGAGAATTTTTTTCCAGTCCTTTCTACTTTTAAACTATGGTAAGTGATGTAAAAAAAATTAAAGATACGTTTTATTCTTTCTAGCTCCTGTTATTACAAATATTTGCTTTTAAAGGAAACACACACTAGCATGTGTTACACACATGACTGTGCTTTTTATTAGTCTTGCATTTAGCAATAGAAAAAAAAAGTTAATACTCTAAAAAACAATCCAGCTGAGTAGAAAGCTGGGGAGAGCCGCAGCTGTAAGGAGAGATGTTTGCACAGCGTACAAATCGGTCTTCCTCCACCCTAGACTCTTCCTCCTTCCTGGTCAGCCGAGGCCCACTGGAGGGGCTGAAACCACTGTGCTGGCAGTGACGGAGGCAGAGAGAGACGGGAGGGAGAAGCAGTCAGGTGATTTCTCCGAGAGGAAGCTCCTCAAACGCTTTGAGTCTTCCTAGTCACGGTGACTCACACACCCACTACATGGGCAGGCGAGGGCTTTGAAGTGAGAGCGCCCTGCCTCTGCCGTTTCCTGACCCGTGATCTTGGGCATGTCACTTGGGCTTGCTGATCCTCATTGTCTCACCTGTAAAATGATGGCAGTACAATGCCTCCCTTGCAGAACAGAAGCAAGGACTCAATGGGATAATATTTCAAAAAGCAACTTATAGACCGGATATTGCTACGTACAGGTGAGCTATTTTTTCTGAAAAGATGGTCCTACTCAAGGTTATAAAATGTCTCTGACAAACATGGCCTCCTGGATGATTCTAACACAAATCTTAAAAGATGGATAGGAATTAGCCCGTCAAAGAGGAGGGAGAGCCTTTGTGAGCAAAGAGACCATTTGTGTTCAGTGAGCGTGAGGTGTGTGGTGGGCAGGACAGGCCGGGCTGTGCAGCCGGCAGCAGGGCAGAGGTAGGCAGAGACGAGCCCGGGTGGCTGGGCTCTGTAGCGCTAAACCTGAGAGCGGAGGCGGGCGGTGGCAGAAGCTTGATCCTGTAGGGCATTATATGCCTTGTTAGGAAGCTTGGATTTTACATCCTAGAACAATGTTTTATCTACATTTCAACAAGCATGTTTTTACAGTTTCTATAGCCAAACAAGTTCAAGATTAAATAGTTAATCCTATTTTTTTTACTGCAGGACTTCTCAGAGCCTTTAATATGCTAATATGTGTCATGAATTTCAATAAGGGAATGTACTCTGCAGTTTGTCTTCACATTTGACCTTTCTCTGACCCTCACGCTCTCTTTCACTTTCACTGCTCCAGGATTTCCATTTTCTAGCTCTACCCTCGGGGGAGATGCTACCACCCACTGTAAGGAGCCTTGATAGGTTCAGGACACATCTATGCCTGTCAGCATGACTGTGGCTTTGCCAGCTTTTCCCAGTCTCTGTCTGCTCACCCAGGCACCCCTCCAAACCTTCTCTTCATAGGAGCTCCTGCTTCTCCCCTCAGGGTGAGCTCAGTTCCTACTCCCCAGAAAGGATGAAGTGCAAGCTAGAGGCCAGCGGTCTACTCTATCCTTTTAACCCGCCTACAACCACAGACTGTCCTAGCTACTCCCAGAGATGTCATGCCTCCTTTTGAATGTGGATGGCAGCATCTTAGTCTAAGAAGAGGAAAGAATTGTCAGAGAAGGGAGGCTGCTCTCCTGGGTCAGAGAGTTTGTCAGAGGCAGGGATCTGGTTAGAAATTCCCTGATGCCCAGGTGAGAGCCCGTTCCCCAGGCCACACTGCCATCTAAATGCCTCCAGGAGGGAGTCCTTGTCCCAGAGGCCTACATAGGACAGACACATGCCATTAATACATTGCTTAGACGGCATACAATTACTTAGTCATATTGTGGGTATGTATTGGTAGTATCCTGTCAAGTTTCTTTTACTAGAACTATTTTGTTTCCTTCCTTTTCTTTAAAAAAATTTTTCTATTTTAAATTAATTTTTTGGATATAAGATAAAGCATAGTGAATGCAGTTAACACTAACGCATGGTGCCAGGGAGGCACTTGAATTATCGGAGGGAACACTTTTTAACCTATATGAATGTCTATCCACTGTGTGGTATACTTGAAACTAATAAAAATAGTGTTAAATGCAAACTGTAATGAAAACAGACAACTGACCTTTAAATTTATTTTTACACTATAGGTGACATGCAATATTACACTAGTCTCAGTTGCACAGCATGGTGATCAGATATTTACATACCTCACAAAGCGATCACCACAATAAGTCTGGTACCCACCTGACACCATGCATAGCTATTACAGTATTATTGACTACATTCCCGAAGCTGTGCTTTACATCCTTGAGACTTATTTTATAACTGGCAGTTTGTACTTGTTTCCTTCCTTTTTCACTGCACTGTTTCTTCAACATAAACCATTCTAGTGCTAAACCTGCCCAGGGATTAATATAATGCATTCTGTCCTAACAATCGAAGCTAAAACTAATTTAGTCAGCTGCCTTTCAGAGGAGCTCCATCTTTTCCCCAGCACTTTCTCTGGTTCTCGCTGGGCTGAGGATGCCCCAGTGAGGGGAGCACAGTGGGGACCCACACCTGCAGAGCCCCTGAAGGTGGGTGCTTGAGCCGGACCTTCACTTCGGCAGGGAGCAAACCCACTGTCATCATGGTACCCCCTCCCGCATCATCACCACGGAAGCAGACACATCCAGGGTGGTGGCTCCACTTCCAAGTCTGGATTTAGAGACAACATGTGAATAAATAGTCATGGAAAGCCCGCTGCCACAGGCTTCAGTTCAACACCTTTCTTTCTCCACTGTTCATCTCTCCTGGTATTTAGAGTAGAGCTGTTCTTGACCTCTTTCTTTTTCCAGGTCCTTTGGGTAGAATTAGTTTTTGTTTATTTGTTTCTAAACACATCTTTAAAATCTCTATGACTGTTTTTGAAGTTTTCAAAACTCAGAGCTACTTGGATCATATTTTCCAGGCACCATCTCAGTCCAGATGCCCCAAAAGAGCAGGGCCTACCACTCCAGAGCTGGCACACATGCCCTGAGTGAGCGCTCCTGCTCTCTGAGTTCGAAGCAATCTGATTTGGGAGGAGTGAGAAGTGAGAGGTCGCTTGTGTCTAAAAACAGCCAGCCAACTACGGGAGGCTATTTCTAATTACTATGGGAAGATGCTTCTGGGCTTGATTAGCCCCCTCACACAACAAACTACAAATGTGTTACAGCTTATGGGCATGAATATATTCTGTGATAATCTGGGACATCCATTCCAAAACCATTTGATCAAATCAAATATTATGGATTCTTAATGAAGAATATAATTATTATATGTGACTTAGTGCAACAATAACATTTATGCAGTTCATTTATATTTTCAAAGAATATATACAAGTACAAATCTGCTGAATCTTTTTATCTTCCCAGAAGCATTGCCTCCAATTTCTTCCTAATTTAATCCACCTCTCATACTGCTGCTAGAATATCTGCCCACAGCACACCCATGAGGCTGTGACAGATAAAGGAATTTACAGCATTGGT
Organism: Anoura caudifer; assembly: GCA_004027475.1. Lineage (NCBI taxonomy): Eukaryota > Metazoa > Chordata > Mammalia > Chiroptera > Phyllostomidae > Anoura > Anoura caudifer. The sequence continues at coordinate 61,156 of PVKU01008988.1, read as the reverse complement.
ACAGATAATTAGAATGCTGGGGTGAGGACTGAACCTAGGCATGAAAGGAGGCACTTAGGAGGATATTGATGGACAGTGAGAGAGCGGGAGAAACAATGTGGGGGAAGCCAGGAGGAGATTGAAGGACTTCTCCAGAAGAAATACTTGAATAATTGAACCAGAAGGATGTGGGTAGTTTGGGAGCTTGATGTTGGCATTTGAGATTTTAGAGGTGGCACAACGGCCCAGGATGCAACTGTTGGGGTGGATGACAAGTGGAAAGGAGGAAGGATCATTTGAGACAAGGAAGTGAAGAAACTAAGATGCTGGAGAATTAAAATGGTCTTTCTTGGGAACGTAGAAGTTACAAAGAGCAGCGGATCTGGAGTGCTGGGGAGGACTGGGAGCCAGTGAATGAAGAGGAGTGAGTAGGAGATGACAGAAACAAGGGAGGCAGTGTGTCCGAGTCACATGAACGTCAAAGAGCAAAGGTTTTGCAGAGAAAGGGGAAACAATGGTCCGAAGGTGGCAGAGGGAAGCAAGGACACCCACCCTACTCTGGACCCCCAGTTACACAGAGCAGAGAACAGCAGCCTCTGAGGGCCGTGGGAAAAGAGTCTTCAGAGAACCTCCGTACCTCAGAGGAGAGGTGGTGATACGGAAAGCTTCAGGAGGTAATAGCAGGCCGGCTGGGTGAACGCAGGGCAGGCGGGAGAAGTGAGGGTGAGAGCCCAGGTGACAATGGATGCTCGGGATGCCGGGGCCTATGGGGGGAATTCGAAATGAATGGGATGTTTTAAAGCAATCTTCCTCCTTTCAGCAGAAAAGCTTTTAATCTGTGTATCCTCGAGGGAGGGTGATATATCTTAAAGGGAGGCCCTGGCACTTCCTTTCCAGGAAGAGAAACACATTTCGTGTTACTCAGGGTTGGAGATGGAGTTTGATGGACTACTGAGCCCCTGCCTAGGGGAAGCAGAATGAGACTTGGGTGAAGGAGGGCAAAGAAGGGTGTGGTGAAAGTTACGGAGGGAGCCTGGGGAGAAAGGACAAGGTGGATCGCAGCCCAGCTCAGATCCCTGGGTCCACCCTGGGGACTGTGGGACCCTCCTGCAAGAGAGTGCTAGGTTGCCAGGGACAGGGCAGGGACTGTACAGAACCAAAGCCTGGACTATGGCCCGACTCAAGTCCCCTCCTGTGTAAGAGCATCGGCTCATCTGTAACAGAGCGCTCACCTGTTCACTGCCCAGGTAGCTGCAGTTGCTGGCACAGTCCCTAGTAAGGGACCTTGCACATGTGTGGTAGACGCTCGGTGTCTGTTTACAGTGTCAATAAGACACCCTGTGAGGTGCATGAAATAAGTATCATCTTCTGTTCTTTACCCTGGGGCATAACAAGGTAAGGACGATGTCCATAAGCTTACTTAAACAGTAAGAGACAGAAAGGATTCCAGGCCGCCAGTGGACTGGCATCATCGCCATCTGTTTAAGCTCAGCTGTACATCTCCCCTGAATAAGCAGAATGGGGCATACCGGAAGAGAAAGGCAGAATTTTATGATTCTGAATTAAAATGATCCTTTTGGTAAAGACCCAATTTTATGTAAACCTAATCCCTTTGGCTTATATAAACAGAAGCCCACCTTAAAGATAATTCCCTGATGCGAACACTACAATAACAACAGTATCAAGCTGGAGTGGGCAGCACCGGGAGGTGGCTTGCCGAATTGAAGTAGTCGTAGAGTTAGGTTGGGGTTATAAATCACACACCCTGACTTTTCTTCAATATTTCATTTACTATCTTTATGTTATATTTTCAGTAGAGATGCTTAAGAAAATCTCAGCTTTACAACAAGGCAACAAGTGATAGCATTTATTGAACTGCTGTTAAAAAGAATCAGAGATGAAACAATATTTTCTGGTCTTTGCTCCTAGAAGACAGGAAGAATGTTCTTTAGGTCAGAGCAGAAAAAGGCAACTTGGATATTAGCTGGGGACTCTGTGGGTTGAATGCCACAGTTGTAGGGGCCTTTAGTGACTTTATTCATGGAAATGCAACTGAGTAGGAAGCAGAAGAAAGGAAGGAGCTGGGATGGGGAAAATGGGAGGGTGGCCAAGCTGCATATGATATTAGCTTCATATCACTATCTTTGAACACTACACATTGCCATGGCTGCCTGCCCAACTCGAATCAGCTGTCACCCTAGCGTCTCCAGCTGACAGTCCCTGAGCGAATTCTGATGAAGGCAGATGATATCTCAGGGCATTCAGTTCCATCAGTGGAGGAATTAAACCCTCTGCTGTTGGCTGCAAGGCCCGGAGGCCCAAGGCATCCTCAGGCCCCCCCAAGTCACTGCCTTTCCCTGAGTCCTGCATGGAGGAGGAAGTTAGTAAAAGTTGTGCCTGAACAAATCAATTTCTGCTCATAGAAGGTGGAAGAGTGGTCACCTTTGGGGCATGCCAGTAGTGCCTAGAAGGGAGCAGGAAGGAAATTCTGGGTGCCAGTCTGGTTCTCTTAATCTGGGTGTGTACAGTTTGTGAAAAATCCACTGAGCTACTGAATACTATGCACTCTTCTGTTTGTGTATTACAATTCAATAAAAAGTCAAAAGGAAAGAAGAAAAGAAGGGAGACAGGATGGAGAAAAAGAAGGGAGGGAAGAAAAGAGGAGGAAAGGGAAGATATGAAGCCAGATCGAGAAGCTTGAACCTGGTTCAACAGGCAGTTGTGTGCCTCTCTTGGTGGCTCGGACATGGTACAGCGTGACAAGAGCATCATTACAGGAAGATTAGTTTGACTGTGGAGAGCAGTTTAAAAGGGATGAGGCTAAGGCACGAACAGGAGAGTCAGAGTGACCTCAAACAGGGAGGTGATGACTTGGGTTAGACCGGTGTCGATGGGGGTGATGTTTACGAGGGGAGCGGGACATTTTCAAGGAGCTAGTTTCAAGGTGAGCTATTACATAAACGAACCAATATGTGGCATGTGCTGTAGGCTGTTTTGTGATATTGCAGAATAAGAAAACTGGCTTTGCTTAAATAGTGATCATAATTCTTTCAGGGCCTAAGACTGCTAGCTCCCTTAGCTGTGCTCAGTTCCATGAGCCCCAGAGCGCTGGGCCTGGCCAGCCCCTATTCCCAGACACGTGCCATTTGTCAGGTTGTTCTGAGCAAGCCCAGCAAGGGACACTAGCACTGACCAGCCATGTGACAAACAGCATGGGCTTTGGTTTTTTTGTTGTGTTTTGTTTGGGTTTGTTTTAAAATACATGATGATAGATAAAACTACTAATTTTTTAGGACCTATTCGAAAGATTAATTTAATAGCTGAGTATTTGAGATTGAAAAGAATATTGCCTTCCCAAGTGTAATATATAATGAAGATTTTCAAGACTAGCTTGAACAAATCAAAGCTTGTCCTTCAGAAAAATAATACAAAGAACATGTTAGTACAGGGTCTTTAGGAGAATTTAGATTTATGCAAATCTTCAATTTTCCATTATCCAAAATTAACAAACTCAGAATGACACGAATTTGTTGAAATGTAATGCAAACTAAACATTTTAGTGCATCTTCCTAGAGTTTAACAGAATGTTGACATCTAATTTCACATTATGCATCTCATTTAAGTTCTGTATGATGAACTAACAGGCAGAAATAGATGAATCACTGACACATTGGCTTTTCCCAAGTCTCAGAAGAAAAACAAAGGTTCCCAGTCAGAGATGAGGGAGAAGTTCATTTGGTTCATTAGTTTGCATAAATCCATAATTATGTACACAATTAATTTATATGTGCTGCACTAACTGAATTATTATTTAGCTTTTTGTGATGCCAGTCATTGAAACATAATCTAATTTGACTAAGTTCCTCAGAGCCTTGGAGAGTCTTAGTTATAAGCTGGTTCTCCGCTCATTAGCATTGACATGTATGGTTTGTTTATGTGGATTTCTTTGGCCTCCTGCCCCCAAGCTAACACCCCTTTGTTTCACAATCCACACTGTCATTGCGCCCTCTTGACCCAGAAGAGAGGCAGATGAATGAAAGCATTGATGCCAACGTTGCAGCTTCTGGGAGCAGGCAAGAGGCCTGAATGCCTAGTCACCGGCTCTGATTTCTTTGGAAACAAAGAAGGAAAGGCAAGAACTGAACAAATATCCAAGGCCTTCATGGACTCACCACTAAGCACTGTAGTATGTTACGTGGTTAAACAGTGCATGGCACATAGGATTCAGATTGTGACGTCCGCCAGCAAAGAATGGCATGCGATTCTTAGCATGAACCCAGTGTGGTTCATTAATTTACTGGGGACTACTAGAAATTATTTCTACTAGTTGATGGTCTTCATTTTTGTTTCTAATAAATAGTTGAATAAATGTGAAAGACAAGTCCAAGTAGGAGCCATTTTTCCCGCCCAGAAGAATCCGAAATTGCTGAGGGCCTGAGTGCCATCCTGGCTTTCTAAACTGTCACATTCACCGCACTGTCCCAACATGGTCACTGCTAGTCCTAGGTGGCTACGAGCACTTGGAATGTGGCTACTGCGAATTGAGATGTTTTTTAGATATAAAATGTACACAGGATTTCAAAAACTTCATGGACAAAGAATGTAAAATAGATCATGTTTAATTTTTATATTGATTACATTCCAGAAAGTTAATGTTTTGAATATATTGGCTTAAATGAAATATATTCTTAAAATCAATTTCACTTGTTTCTTTTCACTTTTTTACACACTAGAAAATTTTACAGGATTCACGAGGCTCATATTATATTTCTATTGGACAGCACCAGTCTGCACAGACGCAGTGGATCTTTCCTGACCCAACCATTCATCCTTCCAGCTAAGACTCTTCCTTCACTGCTCGCCTTCACTGAGGAGGTCTACAGACCAAGAAGATTGGCATTTTCAGTTCCTAAGCTGACAGCTCTGCCAGTTGCAACTTGGCTTCTGCCAGAAAGATGGCCTTGTTTCACGGTGACTGTATCTGCTATGCTCATGAACGAGGTGCTAGTTATCTGAACACCCACTGTAAGGTTTTTCAGAATTTACTCTGGGACAACTTTAAATGTTCCAACATCTGAACCATAGGGGTGCCAGAAACAGAAGAGGAAACGTAAGAAATTGAAAACTTATTTGAAAAAATAATGAAGGAGAACTTCCCTAACCAGGCAAAGGAAATACACTTCTAGGAAGTCCAGGAAGCTCAGGAAGTCCCAAAGAAGTTGGATCCAAGAAAACACATACCAAGGCACATCATAATTACATTACCCAAGATGAAAGATAAGGAGAGAATCTTAAAAGCAGCAAGACGAAAGGAAACAGTTACTTACAAAAGAGTTCCCATAAGACTGTCAGCTGATTTCTCAAAAGAGGCCTTACAGGCAAGAAGGGGCTGGAAAGAAGTATTCAAAGTCACCAAAGGCAAGGACCTACATCCAAGATTGCTCTATCCAGCAAAGCTATCATTTAGAGTGGAAGGGCAGATAAAGTGCTTTCCAGATAAGGTCAGATTAAAGGAGTTCATCATCACCAAGCCCTTATTATATGAAACGTTAAAGGGACTTATCTAAGAAAAAGAAGATGATCAAAAATATGAACAGTAGAATGACAACAAATACAACTATCAACAGCTGAACCTAAAAACAAAGCAAACAACTAGAACAGGAAGAAAATCACAGAAATGGAGATCACATGGAGGGTTATCAGCAGGGAAGGGGAGGGGGAATAGGGGAAAGGTACAGGGAATAAGAAGCATAAATGGTAGGTAGAAAATACAGGGGGAGGTTAGGAATAGTGTGGGAAGTGTAGAAGCCAAAGTTCTTATATGTATGACCCATGTACATAAACTAAGGGGAGTGGGGGATGCAGGTGGGAGGAGGTGTGCAGGATGGAGGGGGATAAAGGGGGGAATAGGACAATTGTAATAGTATAATCAATAAAATATATTTTTTAAAGAAGAATCAACCAATGAATGCATAAGTGGAACAAAAAATATTTCTCTCTCTCCCCTTTCCTTTCTATCTAAAAATCAATAAAAATATTTTCAAAACTTATAAATTCTTTTGAGAAACTAGGCAACATTCTACTCTTGAGAGTTTGACTGTTCTCCAACTTCCAACTTCCTATTAAGAATTACAGTTTCATTCATTTTCATAAAAGATTTCAAGGACAACTGAAATATAATTAGATCTGATTTACCTTAACTAGGAAGTTAAAAAAATATCCTACACTGTTTCTTTAACAGCACTGTAATGATCTGCCTTTGGTGAAAGCATTTATGGTTTCTTTCTTGGAAGCATTTCCTTAGTGACTATTCATACACCATTCCAGATGGATGCTGCATACTTGTTACTGCTTACTGCCCTTTGGACTTAAATTTCATTTTGTACAATGATAGCACATGAGAAAACTAACCAAAGAACGTATACCTTTTTGTCTTAAAACAACAGCAACAACAACTTTGCATCTCTCCCTCTCCCTGGGAGTGAGTTAAATATGTAACTCTATATATAGCTTACTATGTGCAGTCATTATAGTCAAATATCTGTCAAATTACTATTTGTTTGCTTTGAGTACTATTGCTTTAGTATAAATTCAGAACTCTAGTATAGTCAGCTTATGTATCACACCAGACAAAACGCACCTTTCAACCCTGTGCACTACACAGAATTCCGACATGCCAAGTTGCTTGGAACCTCCTCACCCCTCCTACCTGATTGGGGTCATTTTAGTCATGACTTGAAAATCAAAAAAATTACATCTTTATATATTGTTTTTTCATTAACATAAATTTAGAATTATTTTTATGCTTTTGTCTTTTAAATTTTGTAGAATATAAAACACAAAACTATCATACCCTCCACCCCTACCCCCAAAAAAAGAAAGAAAAGAAAAGAAAAGGAAAGGAAATCCAGACAAGGTTACCTACTGATCAGGGCCCCTCTGCAACCTCAGGTCCCCTAAGAAAGCCAACACCTGAAGACTGTCTCGCTCACAGCAGCGCATATCCCATTGCTTGGCATGTGGAGAACCACCCCGCACTCCTTTTCTGAAAGTTCCTCTACCCTTGGACAGCCTTGTCTGGTTGTCCCCTGACACCACCACCTGGAGGCGGAGTCGTGCCCCGCTTCTCCCATCTCTCTTCTGGTTCTTACTCCAGCTGTAACTCAGGTGGTCGCTTCAAGGAAAGGGTCGTCAGACCATTGCCTCTCAAGATTTACACAACCTTACACCATCAGATGTGTTTCTGGGTAATGAGCTTTTAACTGGCTCATATTTATTAAAACATTTTTGTCTTTTGCCATTAAACTCAATCCTTACACCCCTGAGTTCCTTCAGGAATAAATTTAAATGAGTGTCGTTTAATTGAGTCACCTACTCTAAACTCCAGAGATGACCAGAGAAAAGTCACTCCCTGCATAGATAGATTATTTTCCCATGATGCATGAGACGCATGTGCTTTTACGGTTAGGGTGGTGTTTTCTATTTTGTTTCCTTCTTTCTAAGAGTTCTGTTTCTGCCTAAGTTTCATAAGAACATGTGAAAGTTGTGCCCTCATTCAGGTTGAAGGCCTGAATGTAAGCAGCCCTTAGCCTTTCTGCACTTTTTTGTGAGTTTTCACTCGCCCCAGCAGCGTCATGTTCACTCAGCTGGAACAACAGCATTTTTGAACTGTGGGCACCACAGCACTTGCCCCGGGAGCATGGCACCCTGAGAACTCAACTAACCTCCTCTGGCTGAGTGGCTCTCTCCATCCGGAGGCGGCAGCGGGAGTTCCCGGCACGTTCCTCGTCAGTACAGGTCTACGGCAGAGCCTCCTTTAGCCGCTTGTTTGTTTTCTGGATCATAGAGTCGTCTCTAAAGCTCCAGATAATAATTTCTGAAGGACACCAGTTGTTTTTTTTTTTTTTTGCTATGTTTATTTGCAATATAGTTCCTATAATATAAAATTCACCATTTGAAACTGGTGTTTTAGTATACCCACTGGTTTTCAGTATATTCACAAGGCTGTGCACCGCAGGGCTGTTACACTGCACCACTGTGTAATTCCAGAACATCTCATTACTCCAAACAGAACCCCCGTACCTGTCAGCAGTCACTCACCCTCGTCGCCTCTCTCCCCTTCTCCGAGGAACCACTCATCTACTTCCTCTCTGTATAAATTTGTTTATTCTGGATATTTCATATAAACAGAGTCACATACTACCTGACCTTTTGTTCCTGGCATTTTCACATAGCATTATGTTTCTAAGGTTCATCCATGTTTATTTCTTTAGAAGGCTGAATAATATTCCATCGTATGGATATACCATTTACTGTTTATCCATTTACCAGCTGATGGACATTTGGATTGCTTCCATTTTGGGTTATTTTGAAATATTGTGATATAAACATTTGCATGCAAGTTTGTGTATGAACATGTTCTGAATTCTCTTAGCTACGTTATCTAGAAGTCAAATTGCTGAGTCATGTGGTAATGGTATGTTTAACTTTTTGAACAAATGCAAAACTGTTTCCACAGCTGCACCATTTTATAATACCACCAGCAGTGTGTAAGGGTTCCAATTTCTCCACAGCCTCATCAACACTTGTCATTACCTCTCTTTTTAATTATAGCCATCCTAGTGGGTGTGAAGTGGTATCTCACTGTGGTTTTGATTTGCATTTCTCTAGTGACTAATTATGTTGAGCATCTTTTTATGTGCTGTTAGCCATTTGTATATCTTTTTTTGGAGAAATGTCTATTTAAATCCTTTGTCCATTTTTAACATTGATCTTTTTATTATTAAGTTGATGAGTTCTTTACATATTCTGGGTACTAGATTCTTATCAGTTATATGATTTGCAAATATTTTCTTCTGTTCAATTCTTGATTGTGTCTTTTGATCCACAATAGGTTTTAATTTTGATGAGGTTCAACTTATATATACATTTGGTTGCTTATGCTTGGAGGAAACCTTTTTAAAAATTAAATCTATGAGGAGCCCCACTGTATAAAATGGACAGAAAGCAAAGGGGCTCTGGTGGAGCAAAAGTGGAATCCCACACCTCTGATGACAATAGGAAGCATCAGAATTCTATGGCATCTGCTAAGGTTATGAAAGCCTTTAGGGCTGATTCTAAATATGTTTTTCACTCATAATCTTTCCTGGTATCCTACATAAAATGTGATTTACTCCACTATAAATCATTGGTAAAGAAAATAAGTCAATGAATGCAGGAAAGTGTTTTGTGAACTTAAAGGGGCAGATAAAATGGAAATCAGAGATCAGAGGCCATCAGTAAAAAGAACACTAAAGATTGTCTAGTCCAGTGCCATACTATGGAGATATAGAAACTACAGTCCTGAAGAGCAATTTTCAAAGTGCTGTTTCTTAAAGATCACTAAGGATCCTCAAGACTCAGGGATTCTGTGAGGTTAAAACAATTTTCCCAATAATTTTAAGACATTTTCCACCTTTTTTACCTTCCTTTTCTCACCAGTAGGTTTCCATGATGTTATTATTCTAATGGCTAATGTGTGCTTGTGTATTCTCATGCTTTATAACTTTCCCAGATTTAATTTATAATATATATCTAATATACATATAGCTATCTTATCTATCTATCTTCCTACCTACCTACCTATCTCTCACATAAACCCCAGTGTTATAATTGATTCAAGGAAAGCTGGAGAAAAATATTTTACATGGTCTCAAAGAATCACTTTACAAATTAATTACAAAGAGAAAATGTACCTTTTATGGAGACTTCTGATGGTCACCACCTTAATCAAGTTATTGAAAATTAGCATCATTAAGAATGCAGGATCCTAACATTATGTGCCTCCTGATGCGATGCAATGCCATAAAAAGCACACATTACCCACACAGTATTATTAGAAAAATCTAACCTGAATCTGATCATGAGGAAATAAGCATAAGAAATCTATACTATGGAACATTTTGAAAACAAACAAATTGATTGGAACTCTTCAAGAAAGTTAATACTGTGAAAAACAAAACAAATAAAAACTGAACCAAAGTGATTTACCAAATATGAAAGTTGATTGAATTATAATGTTTTTAAAAGGGCAGATATAAAAGACATTTTTGAGACATCGGAGGAATTTGAATGTGGGTCAAATATTAGAGGGATTAATGTTAATTTTGTTATCTGTCTTAATGGTGTTGTGGATGGGTAGGGTAATGACCTTATGCTGAGTATTTAGGGAATAAATGTCAGAATGCCTGCAACTAACAAATCATTTGTTAAAAAATAGTTAATTAAATATATATAGGGAGAGAAGTAAAGCATGCAGCAAAATATTAACCCTGTGAATCCAGGTAAAGATTATATGGGTGTTCACATTCAGAAAAAATAACCTTTAAAAGTGTTTAGGGAGAGAAATAAAATATGGAAACATCAGTAATTAGTCTAGGTGAAGATTGCATGATGTTTATTTTATTATTCTTTTAATTTTTCTGTAGGTTTGAAATTTTTTTAATAAGAAATTAAGGGAAAAATTAATCACCATGTACCTGAGAGATCAGAGGGTAAAACAGGTGCAAACACTTCTAGCTATTACTTCTGTGCACCGTGGCCTGACACTCCCTTTGTTAGAAAACCAAACAGGACTGTTGAAGAGAAATAAATCAGAAGTGGCTGTTGACACAGCACTCACTGGCCTCCTGAACAGAGACAAAAACAGATCCCTCTAGAGGCACAAAGAGATTTTCAATTGTTTATACTAAGAAAATTAAAGAGAAATAAGATGAATGGGAACTAGGTGAAATTTTTTTTATTTAAAGTATCTTAAATACATAGAAAAGTAAGAACATAATATAACCAATATCTATTACTCATTAACCAGCTTTAACAAAGCTTACTATTTGGTCAGATTCACTATAGCTTTTTAAAAAATTTATCTTTATCATAATATACATACCATTCTGCAAGTTGGTTTTCTCACTTAGGATAATTTCAGGGATGTATTCATGCCTGGTATCTATAGGTTCCTTTTTAAAATAGTCATTTTTATATGATAGTTTATCATGTGAATATAACCCAATTTATCTATGCATTGTCTTACTGATGAACATTTAGGCTGTTCATCAGCCTATTCTTTTTATTATTGCAAAAAATGTTGCAATAAACATCCTTGTCCATGTTTTCTTGTGCTTGTGTGTGAAAGTTTCTCTGTAAGTGAAAACTAAATTTTAGGCCGTATTAAATTGATGCCTTCACCGGTACAGGAGAGGCTCCTTTTCTTCGGCAATCTTGCTGGTAGCGCACTGGGCAGCTTCACTGAGTATGAGAACCGATTGCTAATATTTTAGAAATCTGCAAGCCACTTGCTTAACATAGCCATTGTTAAAAATCCAATTATGAAAACTCATAACTAAATAAATTATATTAAAAACAAAGATCAAACTCAAAATTTATCACTTTCTGCTTATTTTATAGCAGTTTACCATCATCTATACTCTTGAAGTTACTCACATCCACTGTCTTTAAATGGCGAAAGTACTATATGGAGAATGCTGTGCTATTTCACACATCACTTCACAACTCCGTGTTCACTGACATCCTGTTGGTAGTATTAAATCAGCCAAGAAAATTGGCAAACACTAATAACCAGTGCTTGATTTATTGTTTTGTTGATTGCCTAGACTTAAGAAAACAGATGGTGAAAACATTAATAATGTGGACTAAACTTAATGTGCATTATTTCTGTAGTTGTTATACTATGAATAGCACAAAATATTGAGGAAATACTTCTCCAGTATTCAAAAACTACTATCTAATGCAGCAAAGAATCAACTCACATGAATAACAAGTAAGTGCAGTTATTACATATGTATTTATCATTTTACTTTGCCTTACTCATCAACATAAATTACATATCAATTAACATTTATGTCAGAACTACACTCATTTGTCGGTTGTAACTCTGGGTTGAGTATGGATTCAGGAATTTAGCAAAAATCAGCAGAATGCAGAAAGCTGATTTTTGGTTATATTGATAATTTTAAAAGTGGCATATTTTATTATTTCTAAATTTTGTGCTATGTGTCTTTTATGTCAATAACATTTAAAATAACACATTTACGCATACATACCTACAAACATCTTTTCTTCAGAGCTTGGTGCTAAACACTCACTGGCACGCTACTGCCTGTGAGGGGATTATCAGACATGAACTCTTCAATTAAAAAGTTTGATGGACATATGATATGCATAGTAACTGCTGCATCTTTGTGGTTTTAATCTATATTCTTTATGATTACTGTATTTGTTTCTTTTGGCTTTTGTAATGAAATACCACAAACTGTGTGGCCCAAAACAATAGAAATTCATCGTTTCACCGTTCTGGAGGCTAGAAGCTTGAGATCAAAGTTCAGCAGGGCCATGCTCCCTTCGAGACTCCAGCTGGAATCCTTCTTACCTCTTCGGAGCTTCTAGAGGTGACTGTTGATGCTCAGTGTTCCTTAGCTCGCAGCTGCACTCTCCATCCTTGACTCTGTCATAGCGTGGTGTTCTCTCCTCCTGCCTTCATGCCGACTTCTTTTGAGGACACTAATCATTTTGGATTAAGGGCAAATCCCATTGCAGTGTGACTTTGTCTTAGTTAAATGGATCTGCAATGACCCTACTCCAATAAGGTCATATCCTGGGGGCTAGGACTTGAACACATCTTTTTCAGGGGACACAATTCAACTCATAACAATTACTAACAAGGAATGGATTTTTGTAAGACCTTAAGGAAATCTGTTCATCTTTGATTTTAGTTAGAAAAAAACATAGGACTACACTCCCTTTCCCTTCTATCTTTCCTGTCTTTCCCAGTGCAATGTGATTTTTAGAGTATTGAGGTGATCATTGCATAATAATCTTTTGGACTCATGATTCCATCTGAGGGCAAAAGTGCTTCCACTGTAGATACTAGAATAGAGGCTGTGTGCAGGCTTTGTGACCAGATTTGAATTCAAGTTCCAGACCCAATTAATTTTGTGACCTTGAGAATAGTACTTCAATTTCTTAAAACTTCAGTTTTCTCATTTGTAAAATGGGGATACTAATAATCTATTTAACAATGTTGTGAAGATTTTATGAGACAATAGACTATAACTGACACATAGTAAGGGCTCATTTAATGTAGCCATATCATGACAAAAATCAATGTTTTTGTTGTGTTCTTTTGTTGTTTAATAAATTTTATTATTTATGATTTGAAAAATTTATTAAAATTTGAGAAATTTTGTTATATGATAAAGCCCAGCCCAAGAGTTGTAACTGTTTTAAATATTTGTTTTCCACATTTTGGATTGTGTCTGCTGCAGGTCAGCTAGCCTGGAAGCCAACACTTGAGATTCACATGCGGGGCATTTCCTGGGATTACCCTGTGAATTACCACCGCAGGGAAACAGGAGCAGCAGGACCAGACTGAGGGAGCGCCATGCAGTCGCAGCTGAACTCTCACTGATCCTGCAGGGACTCTGGAGCTGGTCTTGTCCACACTGGAGCAAGGGGCCTGGACCTTTACAGTCCCACCTTAACGGTCAATGGATGCGGGCTGCCCCTGGGCAGGAGGTGTGAACTTGGACAAAGTTGGTCCCTTCAGTGGCTGGCAATCCAGGGGAGGGACTCAGGTGAGAACTGCCAGCCCGCAAGCACTTCCAGCAACTGAATGAGTTTTTCATTCCAAAAGGGCAGGGTGGGCTGGACTGGTGGGGCGGCAATCTGCATAGTGCACCACAGCACCCCCAACAGTGTCCAACAGATTTGGGTTTTATACCTGTCCCCAGCGAAGCAGCCTTCTTCAATAATTTTCACAGTCACATCTATCAATCATTCTCCATAAACCCAAAGTAGTGAATTCTCAGTTCCTTTCTCCATGCTCGTTCGTGTTAGGTGAATAAGCTTTTATGGAAGACTGACCTTGTCATAAAGCAGCTAGGCTTATTTCACGAGCCATCAATGTGCCCAAGTCTCACCAATCTGGGATCCAAGGAGAGAGCAGAGGCCTGAACCTCCTCCTCCACATGAGGCTGCAACTGGGGATGTGATGTGCTCTGCCTGGATACAAGTCGCAAGAATGGTCATAAGAACTCAGCAGTTCTATTCCCTCCCATTCCGTAATTCCACTGATCCTTGACTCACACCTTGATCGGAAAGTTTCAGCTCCCAAGTTTGCCATGATCACTTTAGTTTATACCCTACATACTAAAAAAAAAAAAACAAAAATAATAAAAGGCCTGAGAGGAAACCAACCTTGTCTTCATCCAGCATCTGACTCACCCTGGCCTTCTAACTGCTAGCACCATGGGTCAGCTCACCACCCGGCATCCACCTGGCAATTTTTCTTTCTTGCCTGATAACACATGGGGGTCTCCTTTCTTAGCATGACCCTCTTCTTTCTTGATCTGTGGGCAGCTCATGACTGGTGATTTCAAAGACCTCCACCCTTACCTTGGAACTCTTGGTTGCCAGTGTCCGTCTAGCTTTGATTACTGTTAACCCAGTGTTTTTAGTTGCTGCCTTATTCTATTGAATCATAGTTACTTAGATCTCTTCTGACCTGCAGCAGCAGTTGGAGAAGCCACTGCCTATCCTAACCCAACAGCTACTCATGTTTAGGGCAGTGCCTCCGTTTGGTCGGGGATATCCCAGTTCTCCTAACAGAGTAAGAGTCTGTCAGACTAGAGCGTGGAAGCCAGGGTGGAGTGGTGGAAAGAGTGCTGGACTGGTCAAAGGCCTGGGGACTGGTCATTGAACCCTGCAATGTCCGAGTTGGAAGGAACTTGGAGATAATATAGTTAAAACCCGTTATTTCGTTTAAAAAGGGGACTAATGCCCAGAGAAATGTGTCTTGCTTACATCACAGAACTATGTAGTGACTGAGTTTGTGTGAAAATCCGATCCTTGATGCTAATGTCTTGGTCTCTACTCATAAACAGTATGACTTTGAGCAAATAGATCTTTTCATGTCTCTGAGCTATAATTTCCTCATCTCCCATAAGTTGTTATGAGAATCAAATAGGATTACATATGTAGGATTTACAAAGGCTTATTTTATTAAGGTATAATTAACATATGACTATAAAGTCTTAAATGCTGTATAAATGCAATGTAATACAAATTCTGTCAGTAGCATTCTTGACAGGTTATAGGTATTTATAGATCTTATGTTTCTTGTGCTTATTTTCTGAGGTATAGTACCTACATGTTCAAAGAAGAAACAATCACATGTGGCCCAGCTCAAGTCAGACTTAAATTATGTAAGACTTTGATGAATAGTAAACTTTGCTGCATTTTTCATGGTTACCCTCTTTTTCCTTCCACATCTATAAGGTGAGTTCAACGAAATTACATATATAAAATTAATTTTCATATTTATACTTTGATCTCAAAATAATTTGTGTAATTTGAAAGAAAAGGAAAGTTGACTCTAAAAGTTTGTCTCAATCTTCTGTTTTAAAAACAACAATGTGGAATAGAGGAAAGGGCATGAGATTTGGATTAAGAGGCCTAGCCTAGCGAGGGCTTGGATTAATGTGGTTTGGGCGGGCCTCTCATCCTCTCTCAGGTCCCTACAGTATCAGAACAGGAAAATAATAACAATCCTCCCTGATGGGGTTGTTATGAAGTCAAGAGCGAGAATGTACCTGAAGAGTTTTGCAGGCTCTAGAGCAGAGTTCAAACCTCTACTTGAGCTAGCAGAGGTTTCGTTTTGTGTATACTACTGGCCCACACAGCGCTTTAACATTTTTCTACTTGCTTGCTAACCTTTTTAGAAGGGAGATTTCATACAAAAACCTGCATATCTGTCTCCTCTTGTCTGCCCTGGACTGACATTCCTGGGAACACAACTGGCAGGACTACCTACCTGCCATGGAGACCAGGTGACAGCTGAGACCGACCCCTGGGCCTGACTCTTGTTTCCATTGCACTGGAATTCTTCTTATAATAAAGAGGAACATGAGGCATTTCTTAGATTCATGTCTTTATCCAAAGTTAGATCATGAAAGCTAGATTGAGACGATCACATGTAGCTCAGAAAAAAAAACAGCAGAAAGCATGTTTCTTTGCAGAAGCTAAGAATATGGTCACATATTTAATATGCAAATAAAGTATGCCTGTGTTCAAAGCATACCCTAAGATGCCTTTATTCAAAAAAAACAAAACCTCAGCCTAAATATTTCTGATGCCTATTCTAACATGTTATACAATGTTAGCAAGTATTTTATCAGCATCCACTTATCTATTATTTATTTCTCCTCTTCTATTTATCAAAATATGAATTGCTTTTATGGTCATGAAATTCATCTGTGACCCCCAAGGACTCTATCATAAAATTTTGCAGTATTATCTAATATGTTTCAAATGTTTACAAGTTCAGTATGAATTGCTTATTTTAAATATCCCCATATTTCCAGCCTTAGGTTCAAATTCATATTAGAGAATATGAATTTAAAGAACAGAAAGACAGACCATAACTTAGTAGGTTCACCATCTGCTGCAGGAAATCACTTGCACATGATGTGAATATGGACTCATAGCATGAGATTATTTGTGAAGTCCAAAAGCCAGCCAGTTTGCATTTCCTCTGGGAAGACACTGCTATTGGGTTTTATAAACTTCCTTGTGGGTCATTCTAACTTTATTTAATGGCATTTAAACACATCTCCAAGCCCCCACACTAGAACCTCAGTTACTTTTGGGTGACCCGAATGGTATCACCACGTCTTGTTCCAGTGGTCTTCTATTATCTGCTCAAGTTCAGAGTTCTTAATCTTAATATGGCGCCTTCAAGAACTGGACTTTTGTGTATTCCTTTAATGTCCACTTTGATCATTTTATATGCCTAATTCATTCATGAATTTCACAAACATTTTTGAATGTCTATAATATTCTGAGTATTATTCTGGGTTCTAAGGATACAGCAGGAATAAAACAGACAAAAATCTCTACCCTCTGGAGCTCGTGTTTTGGGGATGGGTTGTAGGTAAATACAGAGTGTGTTTGATAGTTAAATGTGGCATAAAAAATTAAAAAGAAGAGGATGGAGTCTAAGAGGAAAGACTGCAATTTTATGCGGGGGATTAGGAAAAACTTGCTGAGAAGGGTCACTGAATAAAAACTGCAGGGCAGAGCAAGCGTGTCTCCTGAAGCCTGGAGGAAGAGCTAAGATCCTGTGGGTGAAGAAGAGTGGGCCAGAAGCAGAAGAGGGAAGGTCGGCAGGATGAGGCGAGGGGAAACGCCAGGTCTCTGAGGGCCTTGGTTGGCCACAGTGAGGACTTGAGCTTTTAAGTGAAATGGGGGTCACTGGGGGTTTTGAGCTGGAGAAGCACATCATCTGTCTTACCAGAGATCTGTCTTATAAAGAGATCACTCTGTCTGCTATGCTGAGAATAGGTGGAAGTGGGACAACCCTATGAGAGATGATGGTGGTTTGGACCAGGTTGGAAGCAATAGAGCTGGGGAGTCATGATCAGGTTCTGGGTCCTTTCAGTGGAGCCCAAAAGATTTGCAGACACTCTGGATATGGGGTATAGAAAGGATCAATAGTGAGTCTTAGGCATTTGGCTTGAGCAACTGAATGATGGGGTTGCCATGGACTAAGAAGAAGAAGACTACAAAGGAGCTGATGAAGGCTGTGTGTGTGAATAAGAAGCTCAATTTGTGGTGTATATAGTTTGAGATGCTTACTAGATAGTGAGTAGGCCACTTGAGAGGCAATCTGAGAAAAGTATCCTTTATACCCAGGAGTAGCTGCATTCTAGTCTTTCCCTCAATACCTCCTTCTTTCAGGTTTACAGGCTCTTCAAACTTGCTTAAATGTACTTTGTTCTTGGCCTATTTTACCACTTATTACATTGCATTGTAATTACTATTTTAACTTATCTGTTCCTTTCACTACACTGTCCTGCTATTCACCCTCAGCATAATGTCTGATACAAAATAAATAATTTTTAAGAATTCAGTGAATACTTGAAATCTATGAGGGCCGTAATCTTCTATACGCATTTGTTAGATTTCTTGATAGACGTTACTACTTTTTCTCTCCAACAAAAAGAACTGTTTAGCACATATTGTTTTAATCAATGTGAATTAAATTCTATTTTTGTTGTTGTGCTTTTTTTTGTATTCCCTTGGGCATGCAATTTATCAAGCATGAGTAATATCTGGCACACAGAGTTTTTAATAGCTTCATTTTATTATTAGATCAATGATTGTCTGAAATATTGAGAAAGGAAATATCTAGAAAGAGAATGCCCTGATTCCTTGAAAATGGTGCTAAAGAGAAGACATGGCATTAGAAAACCATTAACAATGAAATTGCTTTGGGGGCACTTGAATCCTTCCTTATGGTAACTTGGAATCATTTATAAAGTACATTTTCAGCCAATGACTTAGTAATGATAGTGTGGCTTCTGAATAGTTGATACATTTAGTGTGACTATTTATTTAAATGTTTAGCCCTGGCTGGTGTTGCTCAGTTGGTTGGGTGTCATCCTGCATGAGGCGAAGTGTTGCCAGTTTGATTCCCAGGTGGGGCACATGCCTGGGTTTCGGGCACATGCAGGGAGGCAGCCAACAGATCTTGCCCTCGCACACCAGTGTTTCTCTCCCTCTCTGTCTCCCTCTTTTCTCCTCTCTCTAAAAATAAATCAATAAAATCTTTTAGAATAAATAAATGTTTGGCATATTTTAAAAGACACACTAAGAAAAAAATTTCATTTTGACAAACTTTCTCTCCCAACTCCCTACCTTTCCCAGCCCTCTGCACAGTCTAAGCCAGTTAATGGCCATTGCCCATTTTTTCATAGACTGCCCAAGCTTTAATATATATTTATACTTATGTCTGTCCTTTTTTCTATGTAAATAGAACCCTACTGCATAGTTTTTTCTATTGCATAGTTTTCTTTCACTTAACATATCTTCATCATTTTTAAAATAATAGGATGTAATAATAGCACATGTGCCAATACTATCGATATCCTTTTTTCTTGTCCACAGCTCTGTAACATCCCACTGGATAGATGAGCCATAAGCTAATTAAAAATTCGTACTGTTGGGTATTGAGTGTTAGATGTTCATTGTTACAACAAAAAGTGCTGCACAGAACAACTTTGTGTATATATACACATATATCTGTATACATAGATACAGATACATAGCATTAAGTACCTATAACATATATGTGGGTACATGTATATGTAAGTATATATGTGTATATGCATACCAAGTTGTTCGTATGTGTATTTAATGAAAATTATCTGTGGGATCCTTTTTAAAAGGGTGCTTTCTGTTATAATTTTTGACATATAACTGACAACCCTGAGAAACCCAACAAGGTGGATACCCTTCATCCACAAACACATGCCGCACAAAGTTCCCTGGGGACCCAGATCTCTATTACGGGAGCCTCATTAACCAAGCCATCTACACTCATTTTTGAGACTGCCGGCTGGCCAAAAATCAAGTAGCAGATGTTGACCTTGCAAAGGTTAACTTAACAGAGTTGAATTTGATTCAGATTCAGTCACTGCTCCCACAGCCGTGCTGTGGGCCAGCAGAGGTGACATCATGGTGCTGGGCTGCCTGGGCTGGTGCTCGGGCATGACTCACACCTGTGCCCTGAAAGGCTCTATTGTCGTCTCCCTCCTGGGTGGAGTGGAGGTTTGACTCACTCCCTGACTCAGTCCACCAGCAACCCTCCAATACGCAGACGGAACTTCCACGTGGGGGTGTTAACTCCATCACACCCTTCTCTCCAGCAAGTAGGTATAGCTACAGGGAGCCCCAATCTAGGATGTTTTTGCTCTGCAGAATGAAGCTTTTTTTTTAAAAAAAAAGAGTTTATTTTTTAGCAAAAGGGTAAGGGAGGGAGACAGAGAAGGAGAGAAACTTGGATGTGCCGAGAGAAACATCAATTGGTGGCCTCTCACACTCTCCCAACTGGGGACCTGGCCTGCAGCCCAGGTATGTGCCCTGACCGGGAAGCAAACCACTAACCCTCTGGTCTGCAGGACAGCTCCTAAACCACTGAGCTACACCAGTCAGGGCTGAATGCAGCTTATCATGAGGTTCGCCATCATTTCCTCCCTTCTCCCTTATCCCACTTCCACTACCCAGCTCCCTAATGGCACTTTAAATGCAAAAGAGTAATTTAAGTTTAATTCAATAGGTATGGCACAAATAATATTGTGACTAAATATTTCAGTTAAATCTATGTACTCAATTATAGCTATATAACTTATCTATAAATAAATTCATTCCAGGGAAAGTGCAGTTTGAACCTCAATCTCTCCTTAGTAGGAAGATGCTAGCCGGGTGAGTAGACTTCATGTTTCGGTCAGTTCCTGATCTTCCGCTAAATTTCCGTGTTTTCCTTCTTGCTTCCAGAGTCCCTTCTTTGCATGCTCTGGTTGACATGGTAATGAATGTTACAAGATAAATTCCTGGCTGCCAATTCATGGTCTTTTAAGACATTCCTTTACTTTCTCCTTCCTTTCAAGAGATCCTGCTGCTTCTCCCCAAATATTCCTTTTTCTCCCCACTTTTCTTGGGGTGTCAGCATATGCATTAAATCAATGTCTTGTCTGTTTGTTCAGATCTTCCTGTCTTGCCAGAGATTTTGGGGGGACCAGCTCTTTAACTGGCAGGAGAGGCTATTGCTCTGCCGTTTAGGAAACCTCATTAGTGGGTTAGAGGAACTGGCTCTCAGGGAGAGTCATCAGGAAGATTGCTCCCTCCCCGACACACACACACACACACACACACACATGCTTCTGCATTATGATAACCACTTGAAACTGGCAGAAAGGTCCTTCAGCATCTTCCCTCTTTAATCCTGCACTGCATCCTCCAGCTGCCCTGAGGTTTGGGATGTTAGCAGATGGGAGGGATGGAGCGGGCATGCTTGAGTAGGAGAAGTGAAGCAGGAGGGAGATGTATTTGTTTCATTGTCTGGTAGAATGTTATTACAGGTGAGACTGGATAAAAAGGCTCTGATTCTCTTTCTTGGTGGGGTGCTTATTCTGAGCCACATTTTCCAGTTTTCAGCTTCTTTTCCTAAATTCTTCCAAACTGGTGAGTTAGAAGCACAATATACCACCTGCAGGAACCATATTTTTATTCCACCCTCACCTCTTCATTCTATGCTTTGAAAGCCCAACTTGCCAGGGAGAAGAGTGGGACAGATGTGCTATATCCCAACACTCACTGACACACACTCACACGGAAGCACAGTGTCGGGGAAGGAGATCTTAACAGGAGGCAGGATCTTAATAGGAGACCTGGACTGTGGCAGCGGTTGTCCCATTTTCTAGCTGGATGGCCTTGAGAAGGTGATTTAATATCTCTTGCTCTCCTATGCATAACTGTCTGAAGGCAGAAGGCTAGCTCCGGCCTCTCAAGCTCCTTTCTATCTCTAATGTCTATGAACCAAGCACTCAGTTTAATTTGTTACTGTCCTCATCCTCCCAAGATTAAAAAAGGGAAGTACAAATAAGTGATTACCCAAGTCCCATGAGGTAAAGATTACATTAATGGAAGAGCTGCTGCAAGTCCAACCAGATGACCCTCTAAACCCTGTGATTTCTTAAGTATATTACTTTTACTTAGAAATGATGGCATAATCGAGGGGACATGAGATCATGTAGCAGGTGCTCAGCACATGCCTGGAACACAGGTACCAGGAAACAAGTGCTTCTCGTGAAAATAATACTAGTTTTGTTGTTAACTTCTATAGGAATCTCCTAATGGGATATATATAGTGAGGTAGATTATCTATTTATATAGTTTCCACCTAGCAGGCAGACACACACATTTTAACTTAATATTATATAGTATCTCTCTGTGAAATGGGCCTTATTTTAATTCCTCATAATTATGGACTAATTTTACTACAACAAATAAAAAGTATAGGGACACGTTTACTCAGGAGACAAGATCATCTAGAAGGAAAAGTATGGGCTTTGCGGCGGTCTGGAGATTTTCCTGGCCACAATAATTGAGGACCTTGTAGTAAGACATGGTGCCCTCTTTGAGGCAGGACCCTCCCTGTGGTCCTGAGATGTTACTGGCACTTGGAGCCTCAACTTGTGCCTGGCCTGCTCCAGGGCCTACCTGCCTGCAGAATGCAGTCAAGTCTCACTCACAATGGACTCTCACCTTGTTCCTTTACCAAGTCGTTGGTTAACTCACAAAGACAAAAAACGTGAAAGGTTTGGCTTCAGTGGTGCCCAGACTCAAAGGGATAGGATGCTGAATTTGATCGTAACCTTCAAAAGCAAGTTCTGTCCCCCATGGCTGTCACTCTCAGTCTGCTCCAGCATGGTGTATATACTGCTGCCTCCCTCTGGAATGGCCTGTCCGCTGCAGACTCAGCCCAGGAACATGGAAGTCAGGTCCTGCAGCACATTTAGAGCTCCCACACACCAGCACGTGGGTCCAGGAGCTTGCTTCACACCCAGGGTCTGTGGTACGGGATGTGAGGGGCTGAACAAATACTTATGTGATGTTCACTGGACTTGAGGGCCTCAGTATATACCCACTCCATGTTCACCTAGAGAGTCTGTCTGTTGGTCCTACCTCATTCTGGGGTTTCACTTTCATCAGCTTAGATCATCACCAGCTCACGCAATACCTGCTAGTCCCCCCGCCCCCGCCAGTGGGATACCATTTCTGTAATGGCCCCTATCTCCCAGTGTCTGCCCTTTACTCCCAAAGACTGTCTTTGGGCCAATCCAGAAACACTCCCTGGACTTGGAAGCAGCCTGACTCTGAGAACCATGGCTTCCTCATAGCCACAGAAGCTCCCCAAGGTGGACTCCATTCTGGACTAGACCCTGGACTTGTGAATCGGTCCTACCTGGCAGAGCCTCGAGTGATCTGGTCCCAGCCTACCTCTGCCCATGAACCTCCCTGTCATCTACACTCACCAACCCACTGGTCCTTCTTCCTTGTCCCTCGGACCTGTTAATCTTGGTTCTACTTTTGGTCCTTTGCACTAGCTGAGCCCTCTGTCCTATGTGTTTTTCCCACCTAGTTGTATATGATTTGCTCCTTCTTACCATTTATTTCTCAGCTTATATGGCACTTTTTCAGAAAGACCTTCCCTGATATCCCCAATCTCTTTCACATCACTATTTTTGAAATATTTCCGTATCATTTACCACTGACATTTTGTATTTATTTTAATTATCATGTGTCTCTTTGTTGATCTCTTGCCCCCTAACCTCCTCTGTGTCCTACCAATTGAAGCGCCATGAGAGTAGGACCTCACCTGCTTCAGCCTCTGCTACATCCCAGTACCTAGGGTATCTTGTGGTATAAAGGAGGTGCTCGATAAAACTTATTAAGTGAAGGGATGTTAGCCCCATCCTGGGTAAAAGGAAGGACAGAGACCCTTGCTCTGCTATTCCCCCATCCTGACCAGTGCACATCACCTCAGCTCACACCCCTTTCTCACTGGGCACACCTAACACCTGCAGTTTCAGTCCGCACAGCATAAAACAACGGTCCCACGTTTGTCACACGAACACTGCTGTTTCCATTTTCAAAAGGAAATTCAAGTATAGCAATAAACTAATGAAAGTTTTACTATATACTCACCTCTTCAACACATTGTTACAATTCTCCTTTCTAACATTTTCAACTTTGTTTATCACTAATAAAGCACAAATCACATTCCAGGGCATTCTTGTTTCTCCTGGTCTCTGCCCCCAGCAGCCCTCTCTTCCCTTGGCCAAGCCTGAGGACTCCAGTGCTGGGTGGTGCTGCAGCAGAGATACTGGGGAGAGGGGCTAATGGGCTGAGGCAGGGAGATGCCATTCCCATGCTGCCCTCCTAACTCCAATGGGTTTCCACTGGTGGGACAAGCCAGATGCAGAACTCCAGTACACTGAGAATTGCCCATAGCAAAGTCAGGGATGAGTGACAAGTTGAGCTGGCCTGACTCAGGGATGGAAAGAAACTCCAAGGCTCAACTTGAGGTGATGGAGCACAGCTGAAAACTGCCTGAAAACAGGCTGAAAAGCATCTCCCAGGATGCCGTACGCAAAGGAGCAGCTCTGAATAAAAGCAACTCACATGACAGTCTGATAGCACACAGCTGTGGTTGCGCACGCAGCTTTTACTCCACCTACTCCTACATAGTGCGTGGCAGTGACTGTCAGAAGTCGGTTGCCAAAGTGGAGTATGGAGTATCTGGATAAGTGGCATAGGGTGTGTCAGTGGAACTGATAACCAGATTTAGGAGATTTCAAATGAAATCTAATGCACGGAACTGAAATCCTATTTGTGATTCTGACTCCCAATAATTACATGAACTTTGAATTCTATAGACTATTTTCTCTACATCATCTTGCTTGATCTTTATTACAATTTCATACAGTAGGCAGAGCAAATAATATCATCCTTACAGCTGAGAAAATGGAAACTCAAAGTGGTTAAATGGGTGGGAAGTGGGGATGGGGGGAGTGGAGAGGAGTGAAGAGGAGAAAATGGAGACAACTATACTTGAACAACAATAAAAAAAGTAGGGACTTCGGCCAAGATGGAGGTGTTGGTGGACACACTGTGCCTCCTCTCACAACCAAAATTAAGGACAACATTTAGAAACAAACAAAAAAAAAACCAATCAGAACAGACAGAAAATTGAACTGTATGGAAGTCAAACAACGATTCACCCAGACCGATAAGTGGGGTGGAGTCGGCAGCCAGCAGAGAGGGATCGTGGCAGGAAAAAGCAGTGGCTAGTGGTCCCAGACGCACAGGTGGCGGTTGGCACACCCCAGGCACACAGGTGGCAGTTAGCAGACCCCAGGCATGGGGAAGCAATGAGCAGACCCAGAGAGGTGCGCAAGGTGGCTGACCGTAGTCACACATTCGTGCGCAGATAAACCAGGCAAAAACAGACAGCAAGACAGACTCCGCAACTCAGGGCCCCAGTGCCGGGAAATAAAGCCTAAAAGCACTCATTGAAAACACTTGTGGGGGTTCAGGTGCCCAGAGGGACTCCCAGCCTCACAGAAGGGAATGAAATCCAAGACAGAGCAGAGCAAGCACCATTGCTCCCTCTCAGACTGCGCCCCCACATACAATGTCACAATTCTGCAACTGGGATGCCCCACCTGGTGAACACCTAAGGCTCTGCCCCTCATATGCAACAGGTGCGACCAGACCAAAGAAAAAAGAAAAAAAATGGCTCAAACGAAAGAACAAATCAAACCAGCCAATACTTAAGTGACCAAGAGATAGCCAACTTATCAGATGCACAGTTCAAAGCACTGGTGATCAGGATGCTCACAGAATTGGTTGATTTTGGTCGCAAATTAGATGAAAAAATGAAGGCTACACTAAGTGAAATGAAAGAAAATGCACAGGGAACCAATAGTGATGGGAAGAAAACTGGGACTCAAATCAATGGAGGGGACAGCAGGAAGAAACAAACAACCAAACAGAAAAGAATGAAGAAACAACAATTCAAAAAAAATGAGGAGAGACTTAGGAACCTCCAGGACAGCTTTAAATGTTCCAATATCCAAATTATAGGGGTACCAGAAGGGGAAGAGGAAGAGCAACAAGTGGAAAACTTATCTGAACAAATAATAAAGGAGAACTTCCCCAATCTGGCAAAGGAAATAGACTTCCATGAAGTTCAGGAAGCTCAGAGAGTCCCAAAGAAGTTGGACCCAAGGAGGAACACACCAAGGCACATCATAATTCCATTAGCCAAGATTAAAATGAAGGAGAGAATTCTAGAAGTAGCAGGAGATAAGGGGACAGTCACTTACAAAGGAGTGCCCATAAGACTGTCAACTAATTTCTCAAAAGAGACCTTACAGGCAAGAAGGGGCTGGAAAGAAGTATTCCAAGTCATGAAAAGGAAGGACCTACATCCAAGATTGCTCTATCCAGCAAAGCTGTCATTTAGAATGGAAGGGAAGATAAAGTGCTTCTCAGATAAGGTCAAGTTAAAGGAGTTCATCATCACCAAGCCCTTATTATATGAAATGTTAAAGGAACTTACCTAAGAAAAAGAAGATAAAAAATAGGACAGTAAAAAGACAGCAAACTCACCACACCTAAAACAAAAGCCAACAACTAGAAGAGGAACAGAACCACAGAAATGGAGATCACATGAAGGGTTAGCAACAGGGGAGGAGAGAGAGGGGGAAAAGGTACAGAGAATAAGTAGCACAGATGGTGGTTAGAAAATAGACAGGGGAAGAGTAAGATTAGTGTGGGAAATGTAGAAGCTAAAGAACTTATGACACATGGACATGAACTAAAGCGGGGAATGTGGGTGGGAGGGGGTGTTCATGGTGGAGGGGAATGAAGGGGGGGATGGGACAATTGTAATAACATAATCAATAAAATATATTTTTAAAAAAGAGGGAAAAATATAAAATAAAATAGAAAAAATAAAATAAAATAAAATAAAATACCTACCACAATGTCCTACATGTTTTCAGATACCCTTGTAGGTTCAGTAGTTTCCATTGAATCTAAGAAACCCCATTTTTCTAAGTTTTAACGTTGAGTAACTTATATTGGCCAAAAGAATTTCCATAAAACTATAATTTTTAAGAAGTCAATAGACCATATAGGTCTATCTTACTTTAATTAAACTGAGTAAGTAAGATCATATATTTCCAGTAAAGAGAAAACTGGATTTGGTATTAATTATTCATTTTTTTAAAAGGAATCTTAATTTATAAAAAGAATATAGACTTGTTTAAAAAACAAACTCCTTTAAATAAAAACTAAAATATTTAAAAATGTTTTCAGTGATGCATGTGCAGTGGTACAGTTTAAATGGTCAAATTTATTGTAAAAATTAGATGGGTAAACTAGAACATATAAAGAATTCTTATAACTTGATAAGAAAAAACAAACAAAATAAAAGGGGACAAAACATATGACCAGCTGAGTCATAGAAAAGGAAGCCAAGAAGGCCAACAAACACTTGCATAAGAAGGAATGCTAGTCTCCTACCCTGCTTCCCTTCCTCCTGGACACACGGTTGTGTCCAGCCAGAGACTATATTTCCCAGCCTCCTCCTAAGGATGCGCTTATGTATCCATAAGATCAAGTTTTACCAGTGCAATGTGAGTGGAAGAGGTATGTGTAACTTATGCCTAATTATCTATAAAAAGACTATTTTGTCAGAAATTTTCTAACCTTTTTTCAAAAGTTGGTATGTGCCAAAAATCCAAGACTGCAACCATGATGAGAAGGACAATGACCTAAAAGATGGCGATTTAACAAATGGAAGGATTCCTGAAACACTGTGTGAAGCAGAACCACCTTACCAGTCTAGACTATCCAGTGTAGCCTTGTTATGCAAGAGAGAAATGTCTTCCATTTAAAGTACTCTATCTGGGGTTCTATTCGTTGTAGCAGCAAACCTAACTAGGAAGTCTGAGAAGTACAAGTTAAAACTAGATACCATTTCATATCCTAAGATTGAAGACATTTTAAAAATCTGATGATACCAAGAATTTGGGAAATGAGGAACTCTCATATATTTCTGCCAGAAGCATAAATTGGCATAACCACTGTAGAAAAAATTTTCAAAATTACTAAAGTAGAAAATAAGCAACCTCTATAGCCCATTCATTTCACTTCCAGGTATAGTAACTTTACATACTGAGATACACCTACAGGGTAGTTATAACATCACTTGTATTAGCAAAAATTGGAAACACCCTGAAAGGCCATTATTAATAAGAGGATGGATAAATAAGTTGTGATATTTTCATGTAATTGAGCACAAAATGGATAAACTGAATCTATATATATTAATATGAATACATTTCAAAAACATAATTTTGAAGAGAACAAGAAAGTGAAGAATATGTATAATATGATAGCATAAGGTAAAATTCAAAGTATACAAAACATAACTATGTATTTTTTATTACATATATGTGTGGGAAAAGTATAAAAATGTAGTCTGGAAGAATACCTACCAGATTCTTAATAGTAGTTGTCTCTGGGGAAGGAAGGTAAAGAGAAAGATCTGTGGAAAGAAACAAGGAGGACTTCAATATTATCATAATGTTTTATTTCTTTTGTGAAAAAATGTCATTAACCTTTGTTAATTATGGTCATTGGGTGTCATCAGGTGTGCTGGAGCTGCATCACCTGGGGGAGAGTGGGTTATGCACATCTCTTCCCAATGCCCCATCCAATGATGTCACCATGACAACTTGAAATCAATGGTAAAAGTACTTACACCACAGAGAACAGCAAATGCTACAAATCAGAGCCTCTTTTCCCCTCTGGAGACTCTGCTGTTCACACTGACCAGCACACTGATGGGTACAATGTATCTATTAACTTAATTTTCATACTTTGTAATGATTTTTAAACTTTTCAAAAGAAAAAAATAACATTTTATCTTTAATTTCTCAGGATTATGCTTTTTGCTCAAAGCATGCAGCATGTGTGCCTTGGTGGTGATGAAGAAAAATAAAGCATCTCTCTGAAAGATCTAGCAAAGGTCAGGTTGTAGTTGGCTTCCGAGAAAACTTGGCTCCTTTGGGTTGGGTAAACCTTTTGGATCTCCTACTTATAATGCAGTTTCAGCATCAAGTGTCTTCAAATTATATATGACACCTCCATGCAGTAAGGGGCTTGTTGCATCTTCTCAAAGAAGATACCATCTTTTATAACTGCTGGAGCGTCTAGATTTACCTTACTGAATTCCAATTGTTGAACCATAATTTGCATTTCTACTTGTATAAAAATAAATCAGGAAGAAAAGTGCATATGACGTGGCCCCGAGAATGAAAGGCCTTGTGGTTTGAGCAGTCCTCTGTGGCCATGACCTAGGAGTGTGGTATTCACATTTTCTGAACCCCCAACCAGGACATGTGCCCACGTAAAGATGGAGGAGTATGGGGGAGGGTGTTTGCCTTCAGTCCTGTCCTGTCATGATTAATTTTCACAAAGCTTAAAACATGCAACATAATACTATATACTATTTATGGATACATTCATAGGTCATACAAAAAAATCATGAGAATGATAAAAAACACATTTATGGTATGAATTCTTTCTATAAAAGAAAGGACAGAAATGGAGACAGAGTAATAATGTAAAAGGGTTTTTTTAAACTGTTTTAAGTTTTTTTAAGTAAAGTATCTGAAGCAAATACAACAAAATGCTAAGACTTCTTCAAGTTGAGTCGTTTGAGCACTTGGGTGTTAAATTATTTCCCACAGTTTTACGTATGTTTGAATATTTCACAATTTTTCTAAAAACAAGAGAGAAAGAAAAATGAACAAAATCATATTTACTTCCATAGCTTGATGACTTTGGCATTTTTTTCTGAATATTAGTCTATTTTTCTCTAAAATAGTATTAATACCCAAGTCACAGAATGAGAGCAGCAGCATTTTCTAACTCTGCAGAGGTTTTCCTTCTGTATGTTCCAATTGTCCCCATCAGCTCCTGCCCCCACCTCACCTCCTGAGCCCGTGTCCTACAACTAGGGTTAAGCTCCAGCATCCCAATGCTGAGAATACAGTATGAGCCTGCATCCCTCACTCTCTTACAGAAGTAGTTCCTGAGAGCACTCTCCATAAACCTCCTGGAAGCCAACCTCCGTCGCTGGACCTGTTCCTGGAAATCCTGCCTAAGACAGTAATCATTGTCGTCATCCCATGGAGTCTGGCTATTTGCACACAACATCACATTTTTAAATGTTCTAATGTACTTAAAAAGACAGGAAGCAGGGGTGGTGAAACTAATATCCATAAATCTGACCACAGCAGATCCAGTAGCTCTGAGAGCTCTATAAAGGCCTCAATTCTCTGTGCTTCCAGTCAGTTTCATTAATGAATTTAGGATCATATGACCTGTAATAGTTCCATATAAGCTTACAATCTGCTAATTGAAAGACTGCCTGAGACTTAAAGCAAGCTTTGCACATACCAAAGTCTGTTTGCATTTCGGATACAAAGAGCTCTCAAGAGATCTCAGCTTTACAAAAACACCTTCATACTTGGAAGTTTATGGATGTAGCATATTCATTTAGGTCATTTCATATCTTTAGAGTTTAGACCTGAGGGCTGAGAATATGCAGGTATGGTCATGGAACATTAACTGGAAATAATGAAGCTCTCTCAGGTACCTCTGAACCATTCCAAAAGAGACACTTGATTTACTGGTAAAGTCCATGCAATGTGCACTGTACCTTCCCTAATTAGATTATCTGGGACTAAATGTGAAGAGTTAATTTCTTAACATGATAGAAAACAAAATCTCATGGCAATGTGACCCTGAGGACAACAAGCAGTGATAATTATATTTTAGGCTGAAAGGCTCTGGTGACACTGAACTCCAATTAAGGAAGAAAGGCCTCCACGTAAGTGAGAGCACACATTGCTCTTGGGGCTGCTGGCCAAGCCACAGATGAGTAGGCTGGTTGTTCAAGGATCCTCCAGTACAGCTGGTGATGTTGAGGTCCTCACTAAGCTCCTTGAGCATCAATACAATTAGTGTTTTGGACTCTTTGCTTAAAACTTTTTATTAATATATTTTATTGATTACGCTATTACAGATGTCCCATTTTCCCCCTTCACTCCCCTCTACCCTGCACACCCCCTCCCACCCACATCCCCCCCCTTTAATTCATGTCCATGGGTCATACTTGTAAGTTCTTTAGCTTCTACATTTCTCATACAATTGTTACCCTCCCCGTCTATTTTCTACTTACCATCTATGCTACTTATTCTCTATACCTTTCCCCCATCTCTCCTCCTCTCACTCCCCTGTTGCTATCCTCCATGTGATCTCCATTTCTATTATTCTGTTCCTGTCCTATTATTTGCTTAGTTTGCTTTTGTTTTTGTTTTAGGTGTGGTTGTTAATAACTGTGAGTTTTCTGTCATTTTACTGTACATGTTTTTTATCTTCTTTTTCTTAGGTAAGTCCCTTTAACATTTCATATAATAAGGGCTTGGTGATGATGAACTCCTTTAACTCATCTTATCTGAGAAGCACTTTATCTGCCCTTCCATTCTAAATGAAAGTTTTACTGGATAGAGCAATCTTGGATATAGGTCCCTTGTCTTTCCTGACTTTGAATACTTCTTTCCAGCCCCTTCTTGCCTGTAAGGTCTCTTTTGAGAAATCAGCCGACAGTCTTATGGGCACTCCTTTGTAGGTAATTCTCTCCTTTTGTCTTGCTGCTTTTAAGATTCTCTCCTTATCTTTAATCTTGGCTAAGGTAATTCGGATGTGCCTTGGTGTGATCCTCCTTGGGTCCAACTTCTTTGGGACTCTCTGAGCTTCCTGGACTTCCTGGAAATCTATTTCCTTTGCCAGATTGGGGAAGTTCTCCTTCATTATTTGTTCAAATAACTTTTCCACTTGTTGCTCTTCCTCTTCTCCTTCTGGTACCCCTATAATTCAGATGTTGGAACATTTAAAGATTTCCTGGAGGTTCCTAAGGCTCTCATTTTTTTGAATTCTTGTTTCTTCATTTTTTTCTGGTTGGATGTTTCTTTTTTCCTTCTGATCCACTCCATTGAGTCCCTGTTTTCTTCCCATCACTATTGGTTCCCTGTGCATTTTCCTTTATTTCACTTAGTGTAGCCTTCATTTTTTCACCTAATTTGCAACCAAATTCAATCAATTCTGTGAGCATCCTGATTACCAGTGTTTTGAACTGTGCACCTGATAGGTTGGCTATCTCTTTGTTGCTTAGTTGTATTTTTTCTGGAGCTTTAATCTTTCAATTGGGCCATTTTTTGTGTGTGTGTTGACGCACCTGTTACATAGTGAGGGGCAGAGCCTTAGGTGTTCAAGAGGGTGGGGCAACCCAGTTGATCGCTGGGTTGTGATGCTATATGTGGGGCAGGGGTCCAAGAGGGAACAATGGTGCTTGCTCCATTCTCTGCCGGATTTCAGTCCCTTCTGCCGCTTCCCCCAAACAAACTGGGCCCTTCTGGTGCTGATTCCCACTTGGGTGAGTTTGTGTACATTCTAGGACTCTGTGGGTCTCTCCAATTAACTCTCCTGTGAGGCTGGGAATCTCTCCCGGAACTCAACCCCCACAGGTATTTTCAATTGGTGCTCCAAGGCTTTATTTCCCCATGCTGGGACCCTGGGTTGTGCGGTCTGTCTTGCTTCCCCGTTTCGCCTGATTTATGTGCACACAAATGTGGGAACTCCCGGTCTGCCAGCTACCTTGTGCACCACGCCCCTCCACAATCCGCCACCTCGCTGGGTCCACCTGCTGCTGCCTTGGCACCCACAGTCCGCCAAGCTGCTGCCTCATGTGCCCAGGGTCCACCAGCTACTGCTCTGTTTTCCGCAACCCCTCTCAGCCCCTCCTCCCAGTCTGGATGAAGGTGTCTATTTTAACTCCTTGGTTGTCAGACTTCCGTACAGTTCAATTTTCTGTCAGTTCTGGTTGTCTTCTGTTTTTAAATTTCTTGTTGTCCTTGTTTTGGGTGTGCAAGGAGGCGGTGTGTCTACCTACATCTCCATCTTGGCCAGAAGTCCTGAACTCTTCATCTGATAGATTGCTTTACTCCATTTTGTTTAGTTCTTTTCTTGGGGTTTTATTCTGTTTTTTCATTTGGACCATGCTTCTTTGTTTCCTCAGTTTGGCAGCCTTCCTATGTTTGCTTTTACACATTAGATAGAGTTAGTATGTCTCCCAGGCTTGATAGAGTGGCTTAATGCAGTAGGTAACCTGTAGGGTCCCATGGCACAGCTTCCCCTATTACCCAAGTTCAGTACTCAAGGTGCGCCCACTGTGCAGGCTGCGTATACCCTCCTCTTGTAGTTGAGTCTTGATTGCTATTGGTATGTCCAATGTTAGCCAACACCTGTGTTCCAGCTACAACGTGATCTGCAGGTGGCTACTACTTGTGCTGGGCTTGGAAATGCTCTGGAGAAGCCAGGCTGTGAACGAAGGCCAGCTGCTGCTAGTGCCAGACCTGGGTCAATTTAGCAAGAAGTATGGGGTGTGCTGAAGCAAGATGCTGCTTGTTTGACAGAATTTAGGAAAATCTGAAGCATGGACCAAGACAAGATGTTCATATGGAAAAGCCATTGGAAACAGCTTGGGTGGGCCTGAAATTTAGGTGGGGAAGGTCCTCAGGGAATCATCAGGGTAAAGCAGACAGTGTGAGCCAGGCTGATGGAGTCTCAGATACAACACCCACCAGCAGGCTCTGAGGAGGGATGGCTCAGAAAGGGAACAACAGTCTCTGCCAGCACTTCTGTCTGGGGGAAAGCTGCCCCCCCCCAGCTCTCACCTTGATGCTGGACAATTCAGTTCCTCCCCATATGTCTCTGATGGTTTTCAATCTGCCACTCCAGCACTGGAGCTCAGAGGGAGTGAGTCCAAGTAAGTCTGTGCACAGGCCCTATAACAGGAACTGCCTGGGATTCTAGCAATCTGCCTTCCACAGTCTCAACCCCTGCTGGTTTATACAGCTAGAAGTTATGGAGACATCTTCCTGACACTGGAAACCTGGGCCAAGGGGCCTGGTGTGGGCCTGGGACCCCTCACTCCTGAGATATCCCTCCGGATTTTTATCTGCCACCCGTGGGTGTGGGAGCAGCCCATTCTGTGTCTCCACTCCTCCTACCAGTCTCAATGTGGTTTCTTCTTTAATTCTGTAGTTGTAGCACTTCCATTCATCTTGATTTCTGATGATTCTGAGTCATGGTTGTTCTATATCTTAGTTGTAATTTTGACGTGGTTGTGCAAGGACATGAGCTGTGTTTACCTGTGCCGCCATCTTGACTGAACCAATGTGACTTTTTTGGTGCATATTTTCCATGCAGACTAGAGCTATATGTATGACAGCTCTCCATTCAGAAAATTTATAAGGATGGTAAATTAATGTGAAAGAGTTTTTCAGGGCAGTTACTTAGTTTGGCGGCACCTTTCCTACAGCACTCAAGCTCCCCTGTGGATCTGCTTCTCTACCACTCTATATTCTTCACTGTCCTTGTGTGGATTATATCACTTTTCAGCAACTATTCCCTCACACCTCTGAAATTGTATGATCTCACCCCTTGCCCACTCCCAGGAGAGAAGACCATTTCCCAATGAAGTTGGGTTTGGCTGGGTGACTTGCTTTGGCTGAGTAGTGAGGGAAATAGTGACTCCAGTTAGTTCCAAGTGGACTCTTGAAGAACCTTTAAGATTCCCTGCCAACCTTCTTATAATTATCAATGTGGGACGTGAGCATTTCAGATAGGAATGTCTCCTTCATCCTGAGTCCCAGACAGAAGACATGTGGAGCAGCACTGAACTGAACATTGGCCTGGAGAAGAGCTACACCAGGCTGTCCATGATCTCCAAGGAAAGGCTATATGTTTAGAAGACACAGATTTTTTTTTTTTATACAGCATTATCATAGTGAAAGCTGACTAATACAATCATCATTTTATTAATTCAGAAAACATAATTTGAGCACTATCATGCATTAGAGTCTATGGCTATTCTTTAATAAGCAAGACTTAATCTCTGCTGTTCTCAGATACCTCACAATCTAGAAGGTAAACTAGAAAAGGGTACAGATAAAATGCAAAATATGTGGTAACATGAGAGATATAAAGTGTAATAAGAACTTTAGAGAAGAAAGAGATGATTTCTGACTCAGAGGAACCACAGAGCTTCTTGAAAGAGGTGGTATTTCCATGATCAATTATTTTTAGGAGATGAAAGCCCAATGGTATATGGATTGAAAACAAAATATATAATTTAACATAATATATCCAGTTATCAGCATGGAATAGTATAAAGGTACAGTACAATGTAGAATACGATGGGAATAGAGGGAACAGTGTAGATTGGAAAACAGAAAAATAGGAACACAGACTTAGAGAAAAGCCAGTGGTCTGATATGTGGAAATCTGAAGAGTGTCCTTTGGCCAAGATAAGGGGGTATATCTTATAGCCCATGAGAAGCTAGGGATGAATTTACCCCAACAGAGGCCATTGTGCAGGGAAGCCCACACCCAAGACCAAGGCAGGATTGCTCCCCTCACTGGATGCCTCTATAGAATGGAGAACAACCAGAAGTCTCGTGTTTTCTCATGTGCCACCTCTGCCCTGGCTGCGATGTTAGACAAGCCTTTGGAACTTACAGCATCTGTCTGGGCAGCAGAAAGGGGCCAGGGAAAATCCAAAAATGTCTGAAAAAGCCTTGTGGTAATAGTTTCATTGCAACTGACTATATTTCCTACCTTTAGGAAGCATGGGGGCTTAAAATAGACTTTAGGGTTCGTTACAGGACAACATAGGCAGTCAGATTTCTGGGCACTCAAGCCTGTCCTATGAAAGTCACACTCACTGCACACACAGGAAGGGGACCATTCCAGATGAGGTTGTGTGTCTTAGAAGGCCAGGTGCTTGGGCTCTTGCCCAGATATCTTTTTCCTTTAGATAACTGTTCTGTTTTATTCCATTCACTAAAATAAAGTCCTATGAGTTTTCCATATATTGTGCTATGACTACGACCCACATCGAAACATCAAATCCCAAAGAAAAATCAACACATTTGCTTTTTTTCTGTACTGAAGATATGCTTTGGAAATGTGGAATTTCCTCCCCAATCTTCCTGTTAAAGCATCCCTACCTGCAAACTCCAGCTTGTTCAAAAATACATTTATAAAAGAGAAACTGAATGTACCTTTACTGCAACAAACTAGAGTAGACCTCAAGTACACTGAAAAGACTCAAAACCATGGTAAAATTATGCAAACATTTTTGACAGTCTGAATTTAATATTTATTTAAGTACACTTTTATGGAAGCAAAACAAAAGGAAAATAGATCCTCCAACTTCCTTCTGTGAATTTTAGGATAATCACTAGGTCTCTAAAAGGATTTAATACAATCAATTGCAGCAATGGCTTTTAAGAGGCTGATTTTGGCATCTCCAACAAACTCCACTGGGCGCATTGGAGTGTGCCTGGTTCCACCCCTGGCTCTACCAGTAGTTCCCCGTGGGGCTTGGGCAAGTCCCTTCCTGCCACTGGACCTCATTTCCTTGTCCTTAAAATGAGTGGGCCCCTTGGTGATCTCTAGGCCTTTTTCAACCATCACTTTCTTTGATTCTACTTTTTTTTTCATAAAACATTTAGATCCTCAGCTTAACAGCTGAATCTTTTAGGATTTAATTTTTTTCTCCTAATAACATATATTTTGATCGAAGTCCATTGGAACAACTTTTATTCACCTTCCCGAAGGTTTATACTGAGACAGGTGAAGGAGGTGTTAATGCTGAAGGAAATGTACCATCCTGTGCAGGTTTCCCCTCAGATCAATGAACTTCCCCTTGTTGACTGCAAGCGATGGCACAGCATTCAGTTAGAAAAAGTATTATCCCACGAAAAGAGAAAGTTATCTTGATTGTCCATTAGGAAGAGAAGCAGTAATATTCCAGCAGAGACTGTGCAGAACAAACAACTGCCTAATCCCTGTATTCCCATACAGCTTTACTGGCTGATTTAAAGGTAGCACTGCATTTGGGGGGAAGTTAGCAGTATTGTAGTTTGCTTTCAAGCACAATTTTGCTAAATATAAAGCTCAGAAACAATTGCAATGAGTGTTATTCTGTAAAAAGTATGAAATGCCAGGAAGTAGTGCTATTAAGATTACAGAGAAGAAAGAGAGAACCAGGCAGAAAAGTAAAACAATTTTTTAAAAAATATTTTTAAAGAAATTTAACAGCATGAAATGTCTGAATGGCGAAAAATAGTCAATTAGCAGTGGACGATAATATAAAACCAAGAAGTAAATAGAAAATAAGAAGAAAGGGATAATTTGGAGAAATGAAAGTAAACAAAAGAAAGTGAAATGTTTCTAGTCTGAATGAGGAACTAGCATTCCCTAAAAATAAAGTGAAAGTAATTCATCAGTTCTAATATTCTTCTCATCAGCATAGTTGACTTAGGTCTATGTTACTCTACTGTTTCTCATCCTGGGAGTTCTTTAACCGATGACTATGTTTTTACAGGTTATTTAAATATGTTGTTAATGTACACTTAAATGGAAGACAGGTAAATAAATGAATGGCTATTAGAAAATATATATGTGTAAATTAATTAACAGAAGATTAAGATAATTGAAGTGAAACTAAAGACAATTCTTTGACTTTTCTCCAAAATATCATTTTTCTTAGGACCATTCAAAAACAGTATACAAATTAAACATAAACGATTTCTTATGCACATTAATATCGCAGTGTAGCTATGAGCATTTATAGCTATAGAATACTTTTAAAGTGATAGTTAATTATGCCAAAATTGTTATAGCATTACAACCCAGGCTACACCAAATATTTTGAAGCAAATGTGAGAAGCATCACCAGAAATATCTTCATGATGATGGGTAAAAAGAGTAACAGAAATAAATCCAAGGAGAGGAGTGAGCTTCCCTCCCCCATCCCCATGCAGGTGGGAAACTAGCAGTTAGAAGGGGGCTGCTTGTGCAGCGAAATCCAGTACATGGAGCTGGAATTGGGCACCACTCCGCCTGGGCACTTGTCAGTCATACCCATCTATCTACACGGAATGTTACCATTCTATCCCTTTACTAGCATACATTCTGCTAGTGTTTTAGTTGTGATGTTTGCCGCTATCATCAAACATTCTTGTGTTGTGGAGTTTTCCTTGCAGACGTGTTTTCTAACCTTGGTGTTTAAACTACCTCTTGGCTCTGACTGGTCTCCAGAGTCTCTGACATCTCCTGAGGTCTCAGCTATCACATTTGACTGGTCCATTTCAAACACACCACTGAATGCCCGGGCTTGGCACACAGTCCCTCTAGTGGGACGTACAAAGGACAGGGGGCCAGAGAGAGAAAAGAGCAGATTTTCTGCTTAATTACTAGATCTTAGCATGTTTTTTTTTTCTTCCTATTAGGAATGAAATCAGTGTGCTATACACAGGTGATAAGAGGATTCCACTCCCCTAGCATTGCTTGAAGCAAGAACTGTCTTCAGTGGTGTGGGTTCAGTTCAGAGTGTATTTTGAAGTTTTCATTTCATGAGAAACAGCTGATTAGAAACAGCTGAGGAATCAGAAAGACCATCTAACCTCTCCAATGACACAGAGGGACAGAGCGTTCAGTGATGTAACCGCAAGTTACCATCCTGGCTTGATTCAGAAAATATTTGATTAGTTCAATCACAAGCTCCAGACTCCTTGTCCTTTCAGCATCTATCTTCATGTCTGTTCAAATTACCATCACCCCTCTGCTGCTAACACCTGTCATGGTGCTAATTAGTGCATTCTTTTTGTCTTTACAGGGACTTGTTAAGTATTTGAATTAATATAAGATTCTTAACAATCAAAAGTAATTATTTTCATTATTCAGTTGGGGCAGAGGGGAGAGAAGTTTCTCTAGCTAGGTGGAGGACTCAGTCATTGACCAGCCCTCAGAATGCACACCTGGGAGGACGGAACCTGGCTCTGACCCCCACGACTCAGCCTCTGTCCTCAGTGCTGTGAGTGGGCGAGCAGCGCCTGTGCCCAAGGCCAGGCTCCATCCCTTTCCCTGGAGACCCTCGTCCCCACCTCACCAGGCAGTGGTCCAAATCTGTCGTCAGATCCCTGATCTAGTACACTATTTCTTTCACAGAGATGTTGAGAAAAATCTTTGCCAATCTTTTCTATTCTTTACTTGCATACTGTAAGTCAATATCCTGATTCACCCTCACAGAGCTATTGTCAGAATAAGCAGTAAACTTTCCATATTGTTATTTTTTAATTTATATATATTTTTAATCTTCACCTGAGAACATTCTCATTGATTTTAGAGAGAGGGAAAGGGAGAGAAACATGGCTCTCAGAGAGAAACATCAATCAGTTGCCTCTTACACCTCAATGGAGGACTGAACCCACAACCTAGGTTGGTGCCCTGACTGGGAATTGAACCCATGACCTTTGCTTTATGTGACAACGCTTCTACCAACTGAGCCACACTGACCAGGGCCATATTGTGTTTTAAATAAAACAAGTTGCCTTTAAATGATGAAAACTAGCAATATTTAGTTTTAAAATGTGAAAACACAAAAGAGAAAGGAGGTAAAAGAAAAGGTAATCCATAATCTCACTACCTTCAAATAACCACAGTTAACATGTGGTTTTCTTCCCATTATAAGGTATCTCGTTCTTTTGCTCTCTCTCCCCGCTCTCTGTCCCTTTCTCTTCCCCCTCTCATTGAGAGGGGGTAAGAAGTTTATTTCCCATCACAGATAGTTCAGGGAGGTAAGAAGGGAAATGGATGCAATGGCATCCACACTCCTGAAAAGCTGCTGGGGTTGATAACTCCCTGTGGCCTTGGGTCTTCACACACCAGGTCCTCCCAGCCCCGACTAGATCTAGACTTCTCATTGGCCTACTCCTTGAATATCCACAACTATCTCAGTGGAGTTAGCCAACAATCATTTGTGTGTAGGGATTGGATAAAGAGAAGAAGCATGCAGGCAGGCTACGGAAGGACCATTTTTTTCCATGGCTAGTTGGCCCTGGCTGAGCGCTACGAGCTAGGTGCTACACCTAGCCCTACTCTCACCTGTCCAATGGCTCTCATGTTGCCCTACCTAGAGAGTTTTAAAATTCTTTTTCTACCGACCTGGCAGAGACTCCCCAAACAGGGGTTCACCAAACATTTCGTTGGTTCATAAAAACCCCAGCCCTTCTAGAGCTAGGCAAGGCTGGGTGACTAACTCTCTCTCCTTGCCCCAAATAGTACAACTAACTACAAGATGGAATACTGAGGGATTATGTGTTTCAAAATCCTTGCTGGCCCATGTGGAACATGTCCTGTAGGAGACAGAAATAAATAAATGTTTTAAGCCTTTAAAGTTTTTTTAAAAAAGAAACTACTGCAGCAGCATCTAGCATATTCTGACTAACACGATTGGAGAGGCTGTCTCAGTTGGCACTACACTTTAATCTTTTTACATCTTGAAAATAAGGATTCAATCGTAGACTTTCTTTAAAAATTACCAGGAGCTTGCCATTACCTAAACGATGGGGTCCAAATTCCTTCCCCTGGCAGACTACCTGGTGCAACGTTTCCTTGGGCTAATTAATCTCCTGGTAGTCTACCCCCTAACCTAGATTCTGCATTGCAGCCTGCTGCCTAGACCTTCCTCAACTTGCTATTTTCTGAACATCCTGGTTCTGTAAGTGCTATCAGGCCTCTATTCATGCCATTTTCTTTGCTTAGCTGGCTCTTGCATTTCTCTACTTGGAATATTGTAATGCATCCTACAAAACCCAGCTTAAATATGAAATCTGTGACATTGAGCCCAACCCACAAAGCATCGTTAGCTCCCACCTCAAAGCTGGCACAGTGCTTGGTAAGGTCTCTCCTTCAGGAAGTCTCTTACCATGTCATTTATTTACATGTCCACTTGTTCAACAAGATGGCTAGGTTCTTAAAGATGGTGTTATACCATGTTCTTTTCTAGCACAATGGCAGGTACGGAGAAATGTATATGTACTCTCTACAGAACCTACAGCTGTGGCCACAAGGGGTGGTGAGAAGCGCATAAGCCCCTCCATGGTTTTGCCAGTCTACCTGGCCTAGTAGTTGTTATGTAAAACTGATGTTTCTCAAGCAGAATGTTATATAAAGCAGCTTTAATACCAGTTCTCTGCCAAGTCTTTTCCCTCTAACCAAAATGCTACCCATGAACCTCTTCTACATCAACATTTTAGAGCCAACATTGAGTACCACTGAACATCCATAATAGGGGCTCAACAAAATGTGCTGATGATGAAAAGAATAATACTTAAAGGTTATAGAGCACTAACTATGTACTAGGCAATAAGCTAAATATTTACATCCACTATTTTACTCATCATGCCCAAGTCAGTGTAGCTGGTAAGTGGCAGAGCAAACACTCGAAACCCGGTTCTCCAACTCCACAGCCTTTGTATTGATTAGTTAAAAAGTGCTCAGAGTTGATTCTTATTACCCCAAACCATGGCACCTGAGTATGAAAATAACCTCCTGGGAAAAAGTCTACCTGAGAGTCAGGTCTGTACAGATGGAGAGATAATTCCAACTTTTGACTCCTCACACCTGCGGCACAATCTCCAGAACACCATTCTTCCTGAAAGGGCACACAGCACACTGTGGAATACAGAAGCTTTGCAGCAACACAGACCCGTGTGCAAATTCTGGTTCCACTCCCTGCTGTGTGATGGCAAACAAACGGCTCACCCGTCTCAGCTTCCCTGGTGTTGGCTGTAAATCAGGAGAATAATGCCTAATTGTGTACTGCTCTGAAGCTCAGTGACTTGTCCTATCCATACAAAGCATCCAGGGCCCTGGCACACCCTCACTGCCATTCCAGAAGGTTAATCATCGGTTATTCCGCCAGGGTCCCCTCTTTTCCCACCGTGAGCCTCAGCATCTTCTCCATAGCCTTGTAACTTGGCCCAGGGTGCCCCTCTGAGGACCAGTGGTTCAGGGGCTTAGTCACCGGCTCTCGCTGGTGGCCCCACTGTTGCTGCCCTTGCCTAGCCACTCCTCCACGGGCCCCAGTGATCTGCGCTTTTTTAATTTTC
This sequence comes from Anoura caudifer, assembly GCA_004027475.1. Taxonomy (NCBI): domain Eukaryota; kingdom Metazoa; phylum Chordata; class Mammalia; order Chiroptera; family Phyllostomidae; genus Anoura; species Anoura caudifer. The sequence continues at coordinate 19,616 of PVKU01008988.1, read as the reverse complement.
ATCACCCCAGAGAGGTCCAGCCCCAGCCCTGCAGTGGATTTAGCTTGTTATTATTGCACCCCTGATGCAAAAACTTGAACACTTTATAATGGGCACATCGTTTCATTTCATGTAGATCCTTTAAAGAAAAATCTGATTTGTCTGCGTGTTCAAAATATACCAACTACAACACACACTGTCCAATATGGTAACCAGGAGCCACATGCGATTACTGGACACCTGAAATGTGGCTCACAGATTGAGTTTGCTGTGAAGTAAGTTATACTCCAGGTTTTGAAGACTATGTACAAAAATAAAAGAATTTTAGAAGTTTAAATATTTTTATTGATTAGAGGTTAAGATCCATGGGGTTAGATAAATCATTAAGATAATTAACTGTTTCTTTTTACTTGTTTCAATGTAACTCTGAGAAAATTTTAATATGGCCTGCCTTCTATTTCTGTTTGGAAACACTGGACCAGACAAACCCGAAAGCAAGCACATTGGCAACTGCAGAACATTGCGCTAATCAACGACTTCAGCACAGTGGGGGGCTGCTTTTTATCTGAAGAGATTAGAGAACAAGCAGTGTTTGTCATATATTCTAAACAACTATTAACATTTCCAAAGAATGCTCGCAGCCCTTTGTATTCACCTTTCATATGTTGTCACACAACTGACCATTTCTTTTACTTTATTGAATAAAGTCACGGATAAATGGTTTTCAGTTGGCAAAAAAAAAGTTAAAAATCATGCTTAGAGCTTTCTGTTAAGAGAAGAATGCATAACAATCACCACTGATGAAGCGCTTGTCAGAGCCACTGGAGAATTCACACTAATGGAGCCATGCTAGTTTCCTGGCTTATTTATGTGATTGTCTAACTCACACTGTATACATTTTCCAGTTATTTTGATTAATATTTTGTAAACTATTTTGGATAAGTTTCTTTTTAAAACTTGCCAACTGCTCACTCAAAAATGAATTGAATTTAGTAATTAGCTCAACGATTCCCATGAAAGTTTCATTATTTGAAGAAAGCTACTCTTTACTGCAACCTCAGGAGAACAAAGTTTTCATTAGGAGAAAAACACAACTTTGTTTGGCAATCAAAATAATACTGTATTTCTTTGCCTGCTCTTTGAGACATAGTACATTTTTATTTGATCCATGTGTGATCCAACCAAACACAGTCTTCCTGTGTTTTGCGGAATCTTTATGACTTCTGAAGCTTCTCGACACATCCGTACAGTCTAAAAACTGATCTGGTACAAGGACTGGCTGTCTCGGGGAACAGTTTACAAGCAAAATGACACATGCAGTTTTGGAATAGGCCAACCAGAACCTCGTGACAGTTTTATCATTTAAATTTTTTCCAGAATGTCTATTTTCAAAACATCATTTTCTGTGTGTGTACCATTTGGTTTTCTATAAAAGTCACTGGGATGACAATTTTGGGGGAAAAAGAAATAAACCACCATATATTTCCCATAAATGGCATTGAATAAAATTACTGGTCATTGGAACAAGTTGTAAAGAACGATCACAGTATATAAGTCAGCAAATTCACAAAAGGAAGCTGTGTTTTACTTCATTCTTATTTTAACTTTTCTTCTTTTTTTCTTTCTCCTTTAAAAGTGGCCTGGCCTTCATTACCTTAAAAGTCTTCTATGTGATTTTCATTCTCTATATTTTCTTGGCTTCATTAACTCATTTTATCCTTATCTCCATGGGTGCTAGCCATCAGGGTTTCTTTTTAAATTTCCATTATGCTATGTAGATTTTTTTGTCACTTTCAACACTGCCAGTCTTTCTTTCAGCTTACAATCTGGGCTTCCGCTAGGCCACTTCTTGCTTACTGCATTTGAACTTTAGTATGAACAATACATTTGAAGAACTATACCAAATTAACTATAAATTAGGGCATCACTAGAGCAGCTCAAAGGTGACTCTGAACGGCTCTGAGGCTGCTTTGTGTGCTGAGCAGCGCTGCTGTGCAATCAGCTCTCTCTTCTGCTGCACACACTGGCTTACCCATGATCGAGTGCAGGAGATGTTCCCTGGATCACTAGTGTCGGTGACTGTTTTGCACATTGTTTCTTCCGGAACCACCAGAGTGTGTTGGGGCAAGATGTATTAAGATGCGGTTCACAGGGTGCAGTATATTAAGATGCATAAAGCACATAACCTCACACAGACATCTCCCCTGCATGTAGTGTTGGTATAGCCCTTCAAGCACAAGAAAGCTGATCAGTTCATTTCATTGATTCCCATCAACAAAGGAAAACATTGTACAGGAATTCTGCTATTCAATACATTAGATTATTGAGTGTATTCCTAAGAGGAGAGCACTTTATTTTTACCAGGTGCTACCGAAAATAGAATCCTCTACCTCTCATTCTCCATGTCGGATGACCGGAAGTTTTCCACAGACCCGTTCCTGTTTCCACCTGTTTAAACCCTAGGTTCTCCTCCACTATTGGGCTGTACCAGTGTGGGTGACACAGGACATGTCATTATCACAATGCAACCTCTGGTCCTGTCCCATGGCACCACAGCAGCCAAGTCAGCAAGAGGGCATGGCACCCCCCACACTGGGATAGACCCTGCAGAAAAGTAACATGAACCCCATAAATATATCCCACTACCCAACTAAACATACCCTCAGTTTGACTTCCCCTGAGATGGAGCCTCGAAACTCCATGAGCACTCACTACACTCACATGAGAGAAAGAAGGACAGGGGCAAAGTGAGAGCAGACAGAGACAGAAGTCTTGACCAACAGTACTTAAAATATTTTTTTTCTGTTTGGAGGCATACTTTGAAAGAACATCTGACCATGTGGACTCATTTCTAAGGCCTGTGCAGGGGTCTTGGAAGAGGCCCATTCAAGGGAGGGGCCCTGAAGCCTAAGCTCTATTAGCTTCACAGCAGGTCAGCCTCGACTCTCATGTCAGGACATGGCCCACGTACCTCAGCTCTCTGCTGTCAAGGTGCACTCCATGTCCCCGCTCTGTGCTCTTTGTCCAGACACGGGCACCTTTTGCAAGCCTTTTATTCAGGAGCATCAGCCAGAGTGGAGAAGCCTATAATCAAGCCCTCCGGCAATTTCAATTTCTCCCAGATTTTCTGTTGTGTCTCAATGCAAACAGGTCTCCTGGTTTCTTCTGATGACCCAGGCTGCCTCAGCTGAGCTCTGATCCTCACTATGAGTTATTGCAGAAATGATCACTGAGTGAGTGAAGAATATGAAAAGCAAAACACAAGTTCTATCAGACAAAATTCAAAGAACCTAAACACATTTTGTATGGTAACAATGAGGAAAAAAATGTTCCCAAGTATCTAATGCTATTGGTCATAATGTAGATAACTTAGAAATTCTGGGAAGGAGCAGATCATATAGTGCAAGCCCAAAAGAATTTTTAACCCCGTTGTGACATTTGGGAAGGGACATGATAGCTGCCTTCCGATAATTGCTGTGTGTATTAGCAAGGAAAGGGATGGATGGATAACTTAGCTTGGTGGAAAGCATCTAAATTAAATCAAATGAATTAAATTAATTTAAAGATAATTAGAGCCAAATGTTGTGAAACTGCATTAGGTTATAGAACTCTCCCAAAGGAGCTGCAAGTAACACCATTACTCAGAACTGAGAAAAAACATTATCACTGAATGTTATGAGTAACTGCACTGTGTCTCTTCCAGGCACGAAAGGGCTGTCCAGGCACATGTTTACTGTTTCTCTTCTCCATATGCCATGATTCTGTGGTGACTGCATCTTGGTTTCCCAGTGCTAAATGATGAGAACAGATTTATTCATTTATATAATATTTTAAATACCCAACCTATTACCCAGAGAGTCTGATTACTTAAAGCCCTAATTAAAATGTGGTAATCTCATGCCATAGCTGAATTTTCCATCCAAGCCAATTCATCTTGATGCTACTCAATAAAGAATGTTAAATTAGAAAGAAAGAGAGGGGAGCAGGGATGACAAATACATTTTATCTAGCAAGTCTACCCTAATTCACTAGTGGTGTTTGCTTGAAGCTCCAGGTTGAGAACAGTTTTGGGAAAACAATTTGATCCATTAGTGATGTCTGCCATAGCCTAGGGTAAGCTAGCGATAGCCTGTCTGCCATTTGCAAAGCTCTCTTAGACCACAGCTAGATGTCAGAATCCCAGATGCCCCGGGCAGCATGGATATCCTATACCAGGGCTCTGGAGCTGAGCCTCTCTGCTCCTCCCTCAAAGGATTCCAGCAGCAGCAGAGAGACCAGAAACCCATGTTTTAGGTGCTACTACCTTAGGCTCTGGAAGTCATATGTGTATATTGAGCTATACCTCCTACAGGGAAAGTGCTTAGAAGCCTTGTTTGCACAACTGTATCATTCTAATAATGAGGACACTAAGGCCAGAGATGCTATTTCACCATGAGACATAAGACAAGTTAGAGGCCAAGTTGGGACCAGAGCCCAAGATCCCTAGCTCCCACACCTCTGACCTGAGGATCTGTGAAAACAGAAAGTCCTTCTCCTGCTCCTGCCCATGGTGCTGGCCCCAGGTCCTGGGGAACCATATCAGATTAATCTTAAAGCTCTGTGTCTACTTGTAATCTCCGGGCTATGGGCCAGTGGCATTCACAGGTTCTCTTCCTGTTTCATTTTGATGTCACAAGATTGACTTTCTCTTGTTCCTCGGGATCCAGTGGTTCACTAGGCACTTTAATCCAGGATATAGCAATAATGGTGGCTTCTAACATGCCCAGTCAATAACCAAGCTATAATATAGTGTCCTTTGTTTATAAGGAACCATTTGTGAGCAATAAAAATGGATGTTCTTGACCTGCATCTGGAGACTGCTGCACAAGCCCCCATGGTCCTCTCCAGTCTGCAGGTGGTGAGAGCCAGCTGAGGGCACATGACTCAGATTTGGTGTCGGGCTGACCTTCAACACACTGTGCATAGGAGAGGCCTGGCGACAGGCAGGAGGAGCTTTTCCTGCCCTGCTGCAGACAGGATCACTTCGTATAGAATGACCTGACCCACTGCTCTTGGCATCCTCTCACTTAGGCTTTTTCTCTTCCTATCAAGGGACCCAAGGACATCTGATGGCATGACGACCACCTCCTTCTTTCTTCCAGCGCTGGGCAAGACACGGCTTGAACAGGCAGCAATAGCACTTCACATCAGTAGATAGCCGAGCGCCTCCTCTCTCCTTTCCTGGGTGGCAAATGTTTAATGATATGCTCTTCTGAGTAGTCTTCTTTGTTTTACTCACTTTTTAGGTTTGGCTATGGACCACAGCCATGAGAGACAATCAGCAGGGCGCCCAAGTGGAAGGAGCTTCTCTCCTCCTGCAAGGACTTAAACCATTTGGGGCAGGGCTTTGGGCATTGGTTTGTTTACACGTGAAGTAGCTTTGGCTTGACCACAAGGCCAGTATTGCTCTGGCAGTAACTAGCGTTGCACTGAATGAACGCGAAGCCCAAAATGGCAGCTACTTAATCCTTAGAGCCGCCCATTTTCAGAGTACCTGACTTCAGTTACTCCTCCAAAAGCCTGCCGGATTTGCACATATACACCTAACTCTCTGTGAAGGGGTCAACATCTCTGCCTCATTATCTAATATTTAAAAGGGAAATACCCAATTTCTCATGTAAAGCAATTAGCATACTGTCTGGCACAGGGTAAGTGCTAGGTACCGTTAACTGTTAATATAATTACTATAATTCTGTTTCTGTCCTACACCTCCAATACCCTGAAGGTAGTATATCTCCCTTTGTTATTAGTCTTTGGGAGCCTGAACAACCTTTGCTGATTCCTTTAACCTAGCACACACCCCTGTATATAATCCATCAGTCAAGTCTCTTCATTTGAACCTTTTGGGGCAAATGCTGTTTCCTACTATGGTCCTGTTACAGTGGTATTCATATTTTTCTCCATTTTATAATCATAATAAAACTGTATGTTCACTATCAAAATTTTAGAAAATAAAAACTAACCAGAATTCTGTCAAAAAGTGATAATCATTATTGATTTATGGTTAATTTACTATTGGTATATGTGAAGAATGGAGCATTAGTTTGTTGTTGTGTGTCCCCTTTATTTAAATATTCTTCAATTATAATTATAATTTTTAATTTTTAATGGCCTATTATTCTTTGGTATTTATCTTTCTTGTGGCACTTGGATTATAAATTATTTTCTGAACACAACAGAAATTCATAAAGGTCAATTTATTCTGTCATTCAAATAACTTGGTGCCTTGCACATTAATGTTATTCATTCACTGACACCCAACCCTATGAAAGATGCGAAATCATTTACAGAGAAAAAATATAGCAAGAGAAGGCACATGTTAAACATATGAGACTGAAAGAGAAAATAAACATAGTAAAATAAGATGAAGTCAAGAGTGAGGTTAGAATCCTATAATGCATGCTGAGAACCTTACACTGTTATTAGAATGTGGCCACAAACTTGGCTCTAAGCTTTCTACCAGTCCATTCAAAGAGGAGGAATAGTAGTTACTCAATACAGTGTTTTCATAAAAGAAAAGCAATCCAGTTACTCAGGAGTAGTACTGACAGAAAGGCACAAGGTGGTCTTCAACAAGATCTTTACAGTAAAGGTGGTGAGGGGTTTCACAAAGATGTTTCTCATAAAAACTATCCCTTCCTCAAACACATAAACTGTAACAAAAAGTTGCAAACACTCAGCCGAGACTGGACAAATAAGTGGACTTTTCTCCAGTTATCAGCAAGAGCGAGAAAGGCCAGGCAGAGTGGTAGTCTTACCAGCTGCCTCTGGTGGTCCAGGGAGACTTCCAACCCAAATATAGGTTCACAAAGGTGAGGTTTTCATGCCCCAAGAAGAGCATTTTGATAGGTCTTATAGGTCCCTGCAAAGTACGGAGCTAAAACTGGGAAATGCTTTATACAGCCAAGTCTCTGGAAAGAAATTCTAGAAAAACTCTACTACTAGTTTGTTTCTGGAGAGGGCTTTGACTTAAAAATGAAAATCAAATAAATGAACAAATCCTCCTTGGAGAAATGAAATACCATCAAGAGCCAAATGCAAGTATAGAGTCTCAATTTATGGGATCATAAAGTGCACACTTAACACAAAAATGGTTTCCAGACCAGTGAAATCCATGGAACACTTGGCAAAAGAAAACTCCAAACAAGTCTGTAGGGACCATTCCCTACCAAGGCTCATGGGATGCCCACAGAAACAAACAACTTCAGTTAAAGATGAGCTCACAGTAAAAATTTACAAACCACAAAATAAAATGAGTCACCATAAGGGAAAGTCAGCAGATATAAATATACAGGAAAATATGTGCTCTCGGCCAAACTGAAATATTAGGAAGGGTCTATATAATAACTATGTTTAAATAATTAAAAAATTAAAAGCCATAATGGAAACCATATGAACAATCAGGACACTATTTCTATTTATTTTTGTTTTTTAAATATGTACTCCTTCTATTATTTGGTAAAAGGTAACAAAATATACAGAAAGGATACTATCTGTAAATACGAGAACCTAAATAGAACTAAAAATTAAATATATAGTTACTGAAGTTAAAAACTCAAAATATGGGTTAAATGTCAAATCAGATATGATTAAAGAGAAGGAAGACCTAAGAAAACACTCCCAGAGTTCAGACCTAAAACAATTCTATGATATTAAGTCACAGTGAGTTTAACATCATATTTAACTTTACATTGACATGGTGCTGACTTTGAGTAGGCAGAGTTCTGTGTTGTTTATAAATATCATCTCTCTTAATCCTTGTAACATTCCCATTTTTCAAATGAGTTAATTGAAGTGCAAAGAGTTTGACTCACTTACTGATGCTGCACAGCTGGCGAGTGGCAGCGCTGGGCCTGGCACTGAGCGAGCCGTGCTTTCCGACTAGAGCACAACCCTCCCCGGAGCCTGCTCAGCTTCTGTTCACCCCTCCTGCTGCAGCATCCCTACCACCATATAATAACGTCCTTATATTTCCCAACATGAGAAAGTCCTTCCTTGACCTTATATTCTGTGTCAGCTACCAAACCTATTATTTGCTCTTTCTCACACCAACATTTATAAAAGATTTCTACAAAGCTCTTGACTTGCTTATCTACTATTTTCTCTTCAATCCCCTCCATCTATCACCTATATTGTACCACACTCACCATCTTAGAACACTTCTCTGAACTCCATATTCATACATGTGACTGCCTGTTTGATATCCCAGATTTAACTGACATAACACTGAACTCTTGATTCCTCATTTTTATTATAAAAATGTAAAAAAGTATGAATGCGAATTATCTCCCCATAAGATGCTTATTCATGACGAAGAGTAAATGTTACTTTTGTGGCATAAATTACCTTAACCAAGTGAAGTTACCACCAGTAATGGGACAAACACACGTGGTATGACTCAATAGGATGCACTGAGAAGAACACAACTTCTATGGTACTTCTGGCAAAACTCCATAATCTGAATCTAATCATAAGGAAACACTGGAGAAACCTAAATTAAGAGACATTTTAAAAAATAAATGGTCTGGGTATTTTTTAAAGATGAGGTCATAAAAGATGAGGAAAGACCTAGGGACTGTTCCAGTTTTAAGGTAATTAAAGAGATTAAATAACTACTACTTGCAATCTGTGGTCCTGGATTGAACTCTGGACCAGGAAAAAAAATTTTTAGCAATAAAAGATATTAGTGAAACATTTGGTGACATTTGAGTAAGCTATGTAGATTAGCTATCGTAATAGTACTGTATCAGTGTTAATTTCCTGAATGTGATCGTTGCACTATGGGTATGTAAGAGAATGAATTTGTTTGTGGGAATGATAGAGGTAAAGTACATCATGTCTACAACATTCTCAAATTGCTTAGCATAGAAACAATGCACGTACACACATAAATGCATCCAAATACATACACAGAACATGACGAGGCAAGAGTGGTGTTACCAACATTTGAGGAATCTAAGTAAAAGGTACACAGGAGTTTTCTGCATTTTTTGCAACTTCTCTGTAAGTCAGTTGTTTCAAATATTTTGCACGTATACACACACAGACCCCATGTGGAGCAAACAGTGTAATGAAGTCTCACATACCTATCGCCTAGCTTCAATTACTATCAACCCGTGGCTAATCTCACTTCATATTTCCCTACACACACGCACTCCCCATTGGTACAGTGGTTTAGTACTGTAATATATTTGCAAACACTATTTCATTTTGAGCCTCACAGAAATCCTCTAAGGAAAGGATAGGGATTATCCTCTCCATTAGGTAGACAAGGTGGTTGAGACTGAGTGAGGTTCGGAAACTTGCCCACATCCACACAGACAGTCAGTGACAATGTTAGGACTCAAACACCTTTCTAACTCAGTTTCATTGCTCATTTCACCATGTAACATTATTCTAAAACAGTGTTAGGGGCCTTTAGGAGTTTCCTCTCCCTTCCTGAGCCAGTGCCACCATCTTCACTCAACTAGCCCAAGGTGTCTGGGGTTGAAGTCTTGAGGTCTCTAAAGATACAAGGGAATTCCACACCCCAGAATCCCCAGCAGCCCAGATGCTACCTCTGCATGAAGACTACCATGTCTCTCTGCACCTCTGCCTTTCTGGGGAAGATTTCATCATTCTTTCCCAGGTGCTCCTACAACCCTTTGCACAGGCCTTTAGTAAAATAATGTTTTCACTTTGTTACAGTTAGCTGTTTATATGCCTGTCTCTCCAGATAAAATGTGAGTAAAACATGATACAGACTTGATGGTGAGTCTGTATCTTCATCTGTTAGGGTCCCAGCCCCCAAATTAGTTATTTCAAGCAAGTTTCACAAAGGAACTATTTACAAAGATGTGAGCAGGGCTTAGGAAAATGAATGAAATCATACAGTATCCAACCTCTCCTTCTCTCTCTCTCCCCCTCCCCTCCACATTTCCCACTTCTAGACCTAATCAATTACTGACATGCTCCTGGAATCAGAAAAAGCCTTATGAGCAGAGCTACTGACAGCCTTCATGGGCGCAGCTGACCCTCACCAGAAGCCGGAAGGTGAGGGAGCTGTCGGTGGAGGTCAGATCCCTAAGGCCCAGAGCAGGGAGCAGAGGGCCGAAAGTGGACAGATGGAGAGTATGCTCACATCTTTGTATCCACAGCACTAACAGAGTGCCCAGCACATAGTCAGTGCACTGAAATATTTTTAATTGAATTGCTGAGTCTTAAATATTCCTCACTGATATACCCTAGAAATATAGAAAACTATTTTTAGCATTGTATAGCATATTTACCACCACATAAACCATATAAATATAAAAAAAATTTTAAGTGTTATGTTGTCATGATGAATTTAGATGTCTAAACCAAAACATAAAACTAATTGTTCTGTTTAAAGATGTCCTGGTTACACAGTATAACAACACAAGTATTGGTATGGTACGATTATGAACTTATGATTCTTTCCTACAAATGAATGGAGACAGATCTTGTATACTCCTCAGTATTAGAAAATATATTTTTGTTCTACTTCTCTTGCCCAAATGCTGAAGCTCCTAAAGCTATTTAATAATTAAAACACCACAAGACTTAGAATGGCAAATGCCACTGCTAATGACAAACATGCACAAACGCATCAGTTACACCACATTTGAAGAAACTGGAGAGGTGGCCCTGGACCTTTCTGCAGTGCCTGCCAAAGCTCCAGAACAGGCACTGCTGGTGCTCCCGGGTCCCAGAGTCCTTCCTCCCCAGCAGTCGGAGTCTCTGCTTTCTGCAAACGTCTGCTTGGTGACTTCTGCAACACAAATCCTTGCTTCAAAGGCCACGGCATTCATTTCTCTAATTGATCTGTTTAGCAGAAATGCCTTGCAGCATTTTCATCACACACTCAAATTCCTTGAACAACTATTACTAATACACTGAGATTGTGGCTCCAATACCAGACTCACAGGGAGCACCAATTTTCTGGAAATTAATAGCTTAAGCCATAATCACACAGGTCACTTGGTCCAGGATTTGTGCCAGTTGTCCAGATGTAAGCACTGGCAGTACCCCCTTCTGTCATAAAAAGTGTTCTGATTTGGTCAATGAATTATATAATCACCCGACTTAAGGCCCACTATCAGTGCAAGTTTCAAGACTTCTTAGTGTATAGATGACAACACTCCTCAAGTAGCCCCTTTGCTAACATGAAAATCTCAGTATCTGCACTATTATTTGTCAATTCATTGCCATATTGCATTAATTTCCTGGGGCTGCTGTAACAAATTACCACAAACTTGGTGGCTTAACACAAGAGAAATGTATTTGCTCACAGTACAGAGGCTAGAAGTCCAAAATCAATGTGCAAGTCAGTCTGTGCTCCTTGTAAAGCTCTGGGGGAAAATATCCTCCCAGTTTCCACCAGCTGTTGGCAGTCCTCAGCGTTTCCTGGCGGCAGCCACAGGCTCCAGTCCCTGCCTCTTCTCCTCATGGCCTTCTCTTCTGTCTGAAATCTACCGCGTTTCACCTTTGTGAGGCCACTTGTCATTGGACTTAGGTCCCACCAGGATAATACAAGATGATCTCTTCATCTCAAAATCCTTAGCTTAATTACTGAAAGACTCCCCCCCAACCTCCCTAAATAAGGTCACAGTCCCAGGATTAGGATCCGGACACATCTCTTAGAGGCCACTATGTGATCTATTATACATGTTGAAGTTAAGCTTACAATTCCTAACCACCTTTCTGAAAGTATGGAATTTCTGCATCACATTCTCAAAGACTCTGTTGAGTCACTTATACTTGACATAGTCATATCCCAGATGTCCCCACTCGAAACTAAAACCCAACTGAGACAGCCTCCCTAGCCCCTGGCCTGAGAACTCTGCTTTCTATAACCCTGTTTACAGCAGATTAATCAATTCTTTAGAGAGTCCATCAAAGGAAGTAGGTCAAGGGGAGTGAGGCACTTGCCCAGAGTACAAAATTTAAGGGAGTATCAATTTCGACACCCCCTTAAAATCTGCACCCAAGGCAAGCGCCTCACTCGCCTCACCCTAGAGTCTACATCCTCTGTTGCTTTCCTTTTCCAGGCGTCGCAGCACCTACGTTTGTGGCATTCTCTAACAACGGGCACATCAAATATGTGCTTTCCTTTCCATCCTCAGTATTTCTCAGGATCATACTCTGCATCTTCAGTAGATAAAAATAGAATGTAAATGTTTCAAAAGTTTAAGCTTCCCTCAGTCTCTTCCCTATCCACGTACCATGGGCCTGCCCCACACTTTCTTCCTATCTTGGAACCCAGAGGAAAAAACAACAGACTTTCTCTCTCTCTCTCTCTCTCTCTCTCTCTCTCTCTCTCTCTCTCTCTCTCTCTCTCTCTCTCTCTCTCTCTCTCGGAGTGGCCATCAAACCAGTGAACACCAGAATTTTGTCTGGATTGAAAAGGTGCATTTAAACCAATCAACAAGTAGCTGTTCAGTGTCTGCAAATGCCCCTCCCTCCCAAAAAACCACTCAAGATCTCGTACTGCTCTTATTTTTCTTCCTATTGGAAAACATGTATGTGTGTACACACACACACATGCACATACACATATATCCACCATTCTATCACATTCTGACAAGTCATATTCAAAGCTATGAATATCACAAGCCACCACTCCAAAAGCCTAAGATGACAGGGAATATCTGCAAGTTAAGCCAGTAGGGTCTGAGACAGTCTGGCCCCCGGGTCCTCGCCTGAAGCCAATTCTTCAAAATATTTCTTCTACAGAATTCCAGCCTATTTCAGCATTGCCCACCTTCACCTTTGAGAATTCTCAAGATTTATGGGATCTTTCCCCAGAGTCTTGATCTGAATCTCTGTGCCTAATTCAGATCCCTTTGCCCACAAAAGTCCAAGTAATTTCCTTTCAAAGTGGGGACTGCACAGCATGAATCTCAATAGCCCCTGAGGGGAGCCCCACACAGCCCTACAGTGAGTCTCAGGAGGGACATTCTGTTCCTCAGGGTTTGCCCCACTTCATTTTCAGAACAGGATAGAACATCATGGCTGGGCTCCTTCCTGAGCAATTACTTCTTCAAAGTCACTCTTGAGGCATGATGTCAAGCCAGAACAAGATAATAAATTGTGTGGAGACAAGTTGAATCTGTTATGGGATGTTCATGTGGTACTTAAGCAGGAGCAAATTTCTTGCCTTGTATTTTTAACCTTAGGCTCAAATATATGAGTCTGGTGGCTATTAACTACCCAGAAATAGCTTATTAGTGGATTGAATCCATGTTATTTTTTTTGTTTTCAGCTTGACCTGCTTACTGGTATTTAGTCTTAGCACCCTCAAAGGACATTGTTTTTAAATAACTAAAGAAAAATAATTTATCTTTGGTCAAGCTCAAGAAATTGTTATAATGTGGTTTACTAAATAAGCCATTGGGTTGAGAATAACCATAAAAATACACTCACAATCATTCACTTTTTGCATCATTAAACTAGTAGGATGGATAGACAGTCAATCAATAATTTAATGCCTGCACATGGCAAGATGGTGGTGGAGTAGGTGAAAGTCACACTCACCTCCTCCCAGGACCAAACCAGAATTATAGCTAGCCAGAGCCAGGGAGAAGGGCCCACACAGCATCTGACTGTGAAAATCAGCAGAGACTTTGTCCACCAGGGAGAGTTAGGAGTCTGCTAGAAATCCAGGTGCCCTCTTAAAGAGCCAACACACAAAATCTCATTCGCGGTCACTCACCCTGGGCTCCAGCAGAGGGAAGGTGGCTCAGAGTGAACTAGAGTCTTACAGGGGGAGACTGGGTTGTGTGGCTTTGGGAGGAGGGCTGAAGGGATAGCTGCCAAGTTCCCTGGGCTGAGCCCCTTTCCTGTACCATCCACAGATGCCATCTTTCCTGGGTTGGGCACTCCCCTCCCTAGGGCATCACCTGGGAGGCTGTACTAGTCTACTAGCCCCACCTTTCTGAGCCCTAGTGGCCCCACCCTGCCAAGCTTGCACCCTGTTGAGGAATCTGCTGGCTGTGGCCAGCCTAGGCCCACAATACAGACTTTCTTGAAGGGTTCTTGAGGAGGTCTGGGAAGACTCAGGTGTTATCAGACACACAGAGAGAGAAAACTGAATTGTGTGGCTCTAGAGCAAGGGCCATTCCCCCCCCACACATGCCTGCTGGTGCTGTCCTCTCATGGGAAATCCATAGCCCACCCTCCCAACTCCCAGCGGCCCTGCCCTGCCAAGGTTATACCCTGCAGAGGAGTCAGCCTGGACCTGTGGTGCAGACTTTCTCAGAAGGCTTTCCAAGAGCTCCAGACAGACTCAGCAGTTGCCAGAGATGCACAGGGAAAAGTTAAGTTGCATGGTACTAGGGTAAAGGCCATTTTTCTTTCTCTCACCGGATTGGTGCCACTGTGGCTGCACAAAGCCCTCCTCCCACACAGCCAAACCATAGTCTGTTTTAGCCTAATGAACTCTATTGGCCGCTCCCTGATAACTTCCTGAAATGTCACCTCACAACAAAAATCTGCAGGCTCAGGCAGGCAGTGGCTGTCCTTGGTGTACACTAAGACTTTTGCTGAGTGATCTCAGACCAAGCATTGGCACTGAGTTTGAATCTGTATAAACCTGGTAAACACCACCTGCCATACCTGGTAACTCACTGAGAGCCTACCTCACACAACCCATGTACTGCCAGAGGCTTTTTCAGTGACTGAGCCTAACAGGCAGCCAACAGACAGAGGCAGATCTCAGGGTGACCTTGGGCCTTTTCTTGACCTGCCCCTGGGCTTGGTCCTGGTAGAAGTCAGCCTTAGTACACAGCTTGGCCCCTCCCACACTCACCCAGGCCTAGCAGATGCAACTAAACACTGTAGATTACTTTGTACCTCCTAACAGATAGCTCTGAATGGTCACAGGCACAATCTGACATTGACCTTCACTGGAGTGCCTCCAAGAGGCCCCAGAAACAACACATGTAGTAGAAGGCTTCAGACCATATCAAAGAATGACCCAGTTAGTTCCACAAGTGGAAACCCCAGCGAAAGATCTAGACCAGGCATGTCAAACTCATTTTCACTGGGGGCCACATCAGCCTCGCAGTTGCCTTCACAGGGCCAAATGTAATTTTAACACCTTAACAGTTAAGGAGTAGTTACAGTTACAGAGTCCTAAAATTATTTCGGCCCTTTGAAGGCAACCACAAGGCTGATGTGGCCCCCATTGAAAATGAGTTTGACACCCTGATCTAGGCAGTCACCAGATCCTGCAGGGGGTGAATTCTGCTTCACAGGATCAGCCCCTAACCCCACCCAACAGCTTGTATACTATGGTCAAAGACAGTCCTCACAGTCAGCCGGCCCAAGGGTCAACCCCACCCATAGACAGGCCAACGCAAACAAGACTCAACTACAACAAGAGGGCTCACATCACCCACACAAGGGACAAGCCTGATACGCCTAGTTCAGGTGATTAGGGAAACTATGCTACTGACCCCATATGACACCAACTATATAAGGTCATTATATCAAGACTGTGAGATATATCAGGTCCACCTAATACACAGAAACAAATGCAGAGAAGCAGCAAAAATGGGGAGGCAAAGAAACATGTCCCAAATAAAGGAACAGGAAAAATCCCTAAAAAAAAGAACTAAATAAAATGTAGGCAAGCAATCTACCAGATACAGAGTTCAAAACAATGGTTACAAGGATGTTCAAGGAACTTAAAGGAAAAATGAATGAACTCAGTGAGAACTTCAGCAAAGAAGTAGCAAGCATAAATAAGGACATAAAAAACACGAAAATGAACCATTCAGAAATAAGAAAGACAATATCTGAAATGAAGAATACACTAAAAAGAATCAACAGCAGATTAGATGAAACAGAGGATCAAATCAGTGATTTGGAAGACAAGGCAGTAGAAAACACTCATTCATAGCAGGAAAAATAAAAAGAATTTTTTTTAATGAGACTATTTTAAGGGAAGTCTGGGATGATATTAAGCACAAGATCAGCACTGTAGGAGTACCAGAAGGAGAAAAAATAGAGCAAGGGATTGAGGACCTATTCGAAGAAATAATGACTGAAAACTTTTCTAATCTGGTGAAGGAAAAAGTCACACAAGTCCAGGAAGTACAGAGTCTCAAATAAGACGAACTTAAAGAGGCCCACATCACAATTAAAATTCCAAAGATTAAAGACAAGACAGAATCTAAAAACCAGCAAGAGAACCAACAGGAAAGCTTACATAAGACTGTCAGCTGATTTCTCAGCAAAAAACATTTCAGGATAGAGAGATTGGCATGAAATATACAAAATGATAAAAAAAAAAACCAAGGACCTACAACCATGACTACTCTACTCAATAAGTCTATCGTTTAAAATTGAAGGAAGCATAAAGAGCTTCCAGGACAAGAGAAAGCTAAAAGAGTTCATTACCATGAAACTAGTATTGCAGGAAATGTTAAAGAGACTTTTAAAATAATAAAGATAAGAAGAGAAATATTGTTATAAAATGAAATTGCAATAAATACATACTTATCAATAGTCACTTTAAATATAACTGGCTTAAGTCCTCCAATCAAAAGACATAGGGTAGCTGAATGGATAAAAAAACAAGACCCATATATGTGCTGTCTATAAGAGACCCACTTCAAGATGAAAGACATATACAGACTGAAAGTAAAGGGATGGAAAAAATATTTCATGCAAATAAATTTCATTGAAATTTATCTTATTTCATTGAAATAAGAAAATCTGGGGTAGTAATACTTATATCAGACAAAATAGGCCTGAAAATGAAGGCTATAAATAGAATCAAAGAAGGACATTACATAATGATAAAAGGATCAATCCAACAAGAGAATATAGCCCTTGTAAACACTTATATACCTAATATAGGAACACCTAAATATATAAAGCAAATCTTGATAGACATAAAAGGAGAGATCTAAAATAATATAGTCATAGTAGGGGGCTAAAACATCCCATTAACATCAATAGATAGATCTTCCAGAAAGAAAATTAACAAGGAAAGTGTGGCCTTAAATGACACTCTACACCAGCAGGATTTTATTGATATTGTCAGAGAATTTCAGCCCAAAGCAGCAGAATATGTACTCTTTTCAAGGGCACATGGAACATTTTCCAGGATACACAGTATGTTAAGACACAAAACAAATTTCAATAAATTTAAGAAGATTAAAATCATACCAAGCATCTTTTCTGAGCACAATGGTATGAAACAAAAAATCAATTGCAACAAAAATACTGAAAAACACACAAACATTTCAGCAAGGAGACAATGTGTTACTGAAAAATGAAAGAGTTAATGAGATCAAGGAAGAAATCAAAAGATACCTTGACATAAATGAAAATGGAAACATAACAACCCAAAGTCTATGTGACATAGCAAAAGCAGTCTTAAGAGAAAAGTTCATAGCATTACAGGCTTATCTCAAGAAACAAGAAAAAAATCTCAAACTATCTAACTTTACACCTAAAGGAACTAGATAAAGAACAAGAAAAAGACCAATATGAGTGGGGGGAAAAAGGGAATAATAAAGATCAGAGCAGAAATAAACAATGTAAAAATACAAAAAAATCAGTGAAACAAAGAGCTGGCTCTTTGAAAAGATAAACAAAATTGATAAGCCTTTCACTGGACTCATCAAGGAAAAAGAGAGAGGATCCAAATAAATAAAATTACAAATGAAATAGGAAAAGTAGCAATGACACCACAGAAATACAAAAGATTATAAAAAATATTATGATCGAGTATATGTCAAAAAATTAGACAATCTAGAAGAAATGGATTAAAAATTCCTAGAAACATACAATTTTCCAGAACTGAATCAAGAAAAAGAAAAGATCTGAACAAACCAATTACAACCAACAAAATCAAAAGAGTAATCAAAAACTTCCAACAAAAAAAAGTCCTTGACCAGATGGCCTCACAGGTGATTTTTACCAAAAATCAGAGAAGAACCAACACCTACCTTTCTCAAACTATTCTGAAAAATTCAAGGGGAAGACTTCCAAACTCAATTCATGAGGTTAGCATTATCCTGACTCTAAAACCAGATATAGACACTACAAGAAAGAAAATTATAGGCCAGTATTCTTAATGAATATAGATGCAAAAATCCCCAACAAAATGTTAGCAAACCCAAATTTAGCAATACAGTAAAAAGATCATACACTATGATTAAGTAGGATTTATTCCTGGGATGCAGGGTTGGCACAATGTCCACCAATAAATTAGCATGATACACCAAATAAACAAAAGATAAAAATTATATGATTATATCAATAGATACAGAAAAAGCATTGGACAAAATCCAGCACCTATTTATGATAAAACATCTCAGCAAAACTGAATAAACATACTTCAACACAATAAAGTCTATATATGGCAAACCCACAGCTAACATCATACCCAACAAGGAAAAACTAAAGCCTTTCCCTTAACATCACAAACAAGACAGGGATGTCCGCTTTCACCACTCTTATTCAATATACTACTGGAAGTCATAGACACTTCAATCAAACAAGAAAAAAACAGAAGGCATCCAAATTGGAAAGAAAGTAGTAGAATGGTCATTTTTTGCTGATGACATGATGCTGCATAGAGACAACCCCAAAAATTCCCACTAAAAACTCCTAAAACTGATGAATTCAGTAAAGTAGCAGGATACAAGATAAATATTCAGAAATTGGTTGAATTTTTACATACTAATAATGAACTATCAGAAAGGAAAACTAAGAAAATAATCCCATTTACAATTGCTTCAAAAAATACCTAAAAATAAATTTAACTGAGGAAGTAAAAAAAAACCTATACTCAAAAAATTATAAGGCACTGTAGAAAAAAACTGAAAATACAAATAAATAGAAGAACATCCAATGGATAGGAAGAATTAACATTATAAAAATGTCCACACTACTCGAAGCAATCTATAGATTCAACACAATTCCTATCAAGATACCAACGGCATATTTTACAGAATTAGTACAACTATTCCAAAAATGTATGTGGAACCAGAGAACACCCTGAATAGCCACAGCAATCTTGTGAAAGAAGAACAAAGTTGGAGGAACCATGTTACCTGATACCAAACTATACCATAAGGCCATAGTAATCAAAACGGAATGATAGTAACATAAAAACAGCAATATAGACCAATGGAACAGAATAGATAGCCCAGAAATAAACCCTCATCTATATGATCAATTAATATTTGACAAAGAGGTAAGAACATACCATGGGGTAAAGATAGTCTATTCAATAAGTGGTGTTAGGAAAATTGGCCAGATACATACAAAAGAATGAAACTAAACCACATACTTACATCATATACAAGAATAAATTCAAAATGGATTAAGAACTTAAATATAATGCTCACACCATAAAACCCCTAGAAGAAAACATAGTCAGTAAAATCTCTGACATTTTTCTTAGCAATATTTTTTTCTGATATATCTCCTTGGGCAAGGGAAACAAAATAAAAAATAAACAAATGGGACTACACTGAACTAAAAATGTTTTGCACAGCAAAGGAAACCATCAACAGAACAAAAATACAACCTATGGAATAGAAGATATTTGCCAATGATACATCTAATAAGGGATT
>PVKU01008987.1:0-67029 GCA_004027475.1 Anoura caudifer | reverse complement strand
ATGGTAGGTAGAAAATAGACAGGGGGAGGGCAAGAGTAGTGTGGGAAATGTAGAAGCTAAAGAACTTATGACACATGGGCATGAACTAAAGGGGGGAATGTGGGTGGGAGGGGTGTGCAGGGTGGAGGGTAATGAAGGGGGGAAAATGGGACAACTGTAATAGCATAATCAATAAAATA
This sequence comes from Anoura caudifer, assembly GCA_004027475.1. Taxonomy (NCBI): domain Eukaryota; kingdom Metazoa; phylum Chordata; class Mammalia; order Chiroptera; family Phyllostomidae; genus Anoura; species Anoura caudifer. The sequence goes on along the minus strand of PVKU01008987.1, from coordinate 66,850 downwards.
TAATTAAAAAAAAAAAAGAATGGGCATAAAGTTGGCCTAATAGCTTTACTCTTAAAGATATATTCTAAAGAAAAAGACAAATTTAAAAAACTTGCATGTTTAAGGACTTCCATTGTGCCATTATTTACATTAGTGAAAAACTGTAGATAACCTTAGTGTTTAGTAAGAAATTAATTAATATATGATACAACTATTGAAATGACTTAGATCTATAGCCTTTGAAATAGGGAAATGCTCATAATTTATTGAGGAGGTAGAAAAACAGACTGGAGAATAATACATGAACTATAAATCCATTCTTGAAGAAATATATATAAATAAAATTTTGGAAAGATTTATAAAAATGTAAATGGGTTTAAGTGTGAATGATTCAGACAAGTGATTATTTTTTCTTTTTCTTATTAGTACTTACTTTAACATAAATGTTTAACATAAATTATATATAAAATTTAGCTATAGGTTTAACATAACAGAATTTAAATTTCAAGAATCATTAAAATGATCTAATCTAGTTCATCCTGGAGACCAGTTTAAGAATCCCCTGTACAAAAAAAAAGAAAAAGAATCCCCTGTACAAAGGGTCCTGAATGGATGATAACGGTGCTTATTCTGAGCATTGCCATTGCAAAGGAGACCACTACTCTATGTTCTATTCTGAGATCTTCTAGCTATTAATTTGTTTCTTCTTCTGTCAAACTGGGACACTCCCTCCATAGATTCTACTTATTAGGCCTAGTTCCTAGAAAATAGAGGAGAAACTGACTCCTTTTTCTATATGACAACTCATTGCCTCTTTGAATCAAATGATTATGTTTCCTCTTGGTCTTGTTTTCACAAAGACATCCAACCCCACAGGCTCATGGTGGCTCCCATGCCTTCGAGCGTCTCTCTCAACTTCAATTTCTCCACTCTGAGGCTTGATACGTACCATTAGAAAGTGGGGATAAAGTCAGAACAGGAAAAATGGTAAATGAGAAAGGACTACAGAAAAGGGAAATACTTCCATGAGTTGGAATGATAAACTCAGGTTTCATGGAAAAGATGGCTGGAAAAGTTGGCACCTTCTAGAGATCTTACGAAATTGGTTACTTTTTGATGCCTGAAGAAGAGAAGGAAGGGCAAACTGGGATCCATGAAGTTAGTTAGTTTCCTTTCAATTGTCAAAATTTCAATTCAAGAGAAGAATAAAGAAGCGTTAAATTTTGCCTTCCTTCTCATTCATTCTTATATTCTTTTCACTCCTCCCCTACTTCCTACACTCTTTGCTGTTCTGAGAAATTACAAAAAAATAAATAAATAAAAGCACATTTGCCCTCATATTCTTTTGTTGCTATTATTCAAAGTGGTAACAATCTTTTAACTGTTTGCTTGTTACTATTCCATAAGCTATTTCCTATCCATAGGTTTCAGATCCCCAGGGAGGCTACCAGTAACTTAAAATCAGAAGGGCATCTTTAATTTGCTCATCAGCTCTCCCCATGCCCTGTAAGTATCATGTAAGAATGCATACTATGCCTAAAAGATAGCTTTCAGTTATTAAAAGTTTTTTATTGTTTGGAGATGAGTTCTTCTGAGATATCACCATATTTCTACCTAAGCCCCACGTGTGAAGGTCTACATCATGTGCTGTTGTCACATTAGGGTGAGGAATGAAGTCACAATAAGCACTGTCTTTGCTGGAACCCAGATTCCTTCCAGTTGTGGGTAAACTCTGATGCAACTTCTTCAAACCACCTATCATGGCTTTTGTGAAATTCTCAGTGACAGATGGTGAGGATCATTCTCCCCTTTGCACAGTTTTGGCTCCCCAGGCAAGAAGTAGGACTTACTCCAAAGGCCACTGAGCATTCAGTCTAAGAGATGGTACCTGGCTGACCCATGATAACTTATCTCTTACTCTTTTTTCCACAGACCATTACCTTTCTCCTGACACCATCTGAGGCTCTACAGAGTGACTCCTCTTTAAAACTGTGGACTTCTGGTTCTCATAGCCTGGGATCTACTCTGGCAGATCCAATGGCCCAAACTATTAGGTTGGCCAGAAAGTCCATTTAGGCTTTTTTTTTCCCCCCATGAAATAAAAGACATTTTTTTTTCACTTTCACCAATAACTTTATTGATTTGGATTTTTTGAGTATGTTGGCTACCTCCCACTATTGGCTTCTAGTGGGTAGAGACCAGGGATGCTATTAAACAACTTCCAATGCATAAGACAGCCCCGCAGCAAGGAATTATTTGGCCAAAATGTCAATAGTACCAAGAAACTTCACAAACCACTTCTGACATGTTCTATCAGTCACAGCACCTTCTCCATACACTGCACAAAACTTTTTTTTTGCATTTTAGTTGCATTTTTACCTTTTTTGAAATGAAGCATAATAAACTGAAAATGTTTTTGTATTTCCATCTTCAATATTAAAATAGCTGCACAAAAATTCATCAATTTTGATAAGTTTTTTTTAACACACGCTGCTATGACAGCTGTCACAATGCAATCTAACAGAATTGTTTCAAATGAAGTTAAAGACAACTAAGTGCTACTAGAGCCACGATACAGAGAAAACATAACGGACTTTTCAGCCAGCCCAATATTTTCCTCCCGGCAGAAGAGACTGTCAAGGAAGCAAGAGGAGACTATCCTACTTGGGTTTCACACTTCTTTGCACAGGGTGGTAAAAGGAGAAACAGGTGTTGCCTCTGAAGAGATTTGGGATTTAGTTTTCACTGTCCACCACAGTTAAGAACTGACTCAAGGTGCACAGTCAGTAAGTGACTCATGATCCACCAGCTAGGGTTGTAGAGCCCAGGGCCTGATTTCACTAGGGCTCTGCATTTATCTTGCTAAGATTATGTCAAGAGGACAGACAGGTCCTTGGGAAATACACATAGCAAGCAAAATCTGTATACCCAAAACACACCCATTTTTAAAGTCTGTATCCTGCTCCTAGTCACTTCCCAATATGTATCAAGTCCCCTTACCACCTGTGTCTGGGAATAGATGCTGATTTGTAATAAAATATTTGCACATAGGTTTCAAAATAAATGATGGCTATGATGGCAAACTAGGTAGATTAAGTCTGACATGTTGAATCAAGGGACCTTCTAAGTTCCCACCACTTAAACAAAGTTTTTTTTTATTCAAGTGTCTCGGAATGGTATCGTACATCACATAACTGAAAGAGCATGACCTAAATCCTTTAGCCGTCCAAACCTTATTTCTAGTTCATTTAGGATTAATAAATTAAAGTGAGGTAGGAATTCTCTTTGATAAAAATTTTAAAAGGAAAAATTGACATTATAAATACACCATTGAGGAGAAATCCATGTCCATATGTGCTTCCATTCAATGCCACTGGCCGTGGGACAGACGGTCAACACCAACCTCCTCCCCTGCAATCACTAGACATCAGCAGGTCTCTAGAGGCAGAAAGGGATTCAAATCTGTCTGCAGGTGGGTGAAACTAAGCTAAGATGAGGAAGCTGGCTCAGTTCTGAGCCTTCAACAAGGAATATCAGAGCAGTGGTATAGAGAGAAATTTCAGATGTAGGATGTGGGATCAGTAATGAGTGGTCAGAAAGCTTCATCCCAAAGCAGTCTAGATCTCAAACACACTATTCTCTGCCAAAGCCACTTTCAGCCCTTGGCTGGGGCCTCATCAACCACACCACATCTCAATTCACCAGTGAGTTTCTACAGTATGACATGATGTCTCATGAAGTTGTGATATAATACTGGATTTCTATTATTCTTCATTTTTTAGTGGCTGACTTCCCAACGCATAATTTGGATACATAGAATCTTGGATATTAACTGGCACCTGATTCCAGTACAGAAATAGAAAGAGAGCTCTGTGAGAAGGATAACGCACACACATTCTCTTCAACCTCCTTCTCATGAATGCCACATCCTCCCCAGAACGGAGCCCATGACTGACTGACAAGCCCAATGGAGAAAGAGCAGAAAACAGGAAAGCCTGTATTACACATTGCCCTGCATTCATCAGACCGCCCTTCAGAGAGGGGAAATAACAAAGAGTGAATGGTGGGAAGTCATTTTATCTGCTAGAAAAATATGCCCTGTTCCCTACTCAAAAAACAAGTGGTTGTAAAGCAACCGCATTATTTAAAGCTGCAAGGCAAACAGGAAGAGGCAAACCAAACACCCAGGCCCTGAGAACTTCCCGCAAGAGCTCCCCTCAGCTGGGGTTGGTTTGCAGTAGTGACGGGCATGCTGACAGGCTTCAGTGGTTGCTGTGAACTCAGAGCATTCTTGATGGGAATGAAAAGAGGAAAGGAAAGTGCTAGTTCCTCTTTAGCAAGCTATCTGGGAGGCAGTTGCTCATTCAAAGGAATAATGGTTTCTAGAACCAACCACCATGGGTCTAAGCGCTGCCATCTGTTAAAGAAGCCCAATGCTAAGACATAAGCTTGGAAGATAGAGGAATTCCTTAAGAATAAGAGGAAAAAGAAGCATGCCCATAAAATCCTGGGAAATGGTCGTACTTTAAAGTCAATTGGCAACACACACGACTTTAGTGCCAATAAAACTATCATCATCAAACTGTCATCATCAGAACTTGGAAAGTGGACAGGTTGGGTTGAAAAAGCCCCCAGGTTTGGAACAGCTGATGTGAGTGGACAGAGATTTCAGGAACTACCCTGGGATGACGCTCCCAGGCTCAGGTTTCATTTTAGCCACATGTGGGAACACCTAGAACTGTAGCTCATGGTCACCTCTGAGCTAAATTGTTATTCTGCTGCTTCACAAGTCAGATGCAGGTCTGAGAAGAGCAGAGGATGAATGTTGCAACTGCAAAGCAATTTTGGTGTTCGTCTTAATCCTCTCAATAGTCTACTGAATTAAGTGTTGGTGTCATTATCTTACAAATGAGAGTCCCAGGTCTGGAGTGACTTTCCCACTGTCATGGGGCCAGTCAGGATGAAGCCTGTCTCATGGGAAATCCTCTCATCTTCCCCCTGTGCCAGGGGGAATACACGTTTAGGAGACAGTGAAGAGATGGTGCTTAATGGCAGACTGATTACTCAAGGCAGAGAAACAATTTCTTTGGGGCCAGAGTGAGTAGTCACATGGAAAAGGTCTCCCCTTGGACACAGCAGAAAGCGTGAGTGCACAGCTTTCTCAGAACCAAAGCGATAGAGAGCCAAAGCCCCTCACCTTCCAAATAGGGATTACATAGAAAAAAAAAATGTACTACTTGGCTGACAGTGATATTAATGTATGTTTTCCCATTTCTCTCACTCCTCTGACAAGATGTAGTGTCACAGAGAACCAAATTAACACACCGGGAGGCTTTGTCATTAAAGAAATACAAGCTCGCTTTGATTATTGCTGGCAAGAGAGCCGAGTGTGCGGTGCAAGCAGTAATCCTATTCTCTAAACTAATATTCCTGCAGACAGCGGAGCTCTGTCTCAGAGTGTCTTGAATTGGGAGACGGGGGTGTAATTTTTCAAATCTAGAGGGACAAAATGATTTCAGAGCTAGGTACTTAAAGGTATAGCCAGCCATAGATCGCAATGAACACAGCTGTCAATGTTGCCATAATCATAAAAAAAGGAAGCATGAGAGAGGAGGAAGAAAATCACAAGTGTTTCTAGCTATATTTGTATGAACAGAATATGTCATTTGCGAGACTAAGTGAGAAAGAAGCTTACATAAAAGGGTAAAAATAAGATTTATTTATCTGAAAGAAGTTATCAAGTATAATCAGGCAATTTACTGAAAGAACTTCAGGAGTCTTAACTTTATTGTTATAATTGCTGTTTGCCTTTGCATTCAAAATAAGGTGTTACTGTTCAAGGTTTTTTGTGGGGTTTTTTTTTTTTAAGTTAACTTATGTTTGTTGTTTTGCTATTTGCTTGGAATATGTTGACTATGAAAATATAGGTCCTGGACCAGGAATCAAAAATTGAGGTGCTACTGCATATAGTTTCCTCACTTATTTGTTACCATTTGATAAGTGGTGCCATCCCTTGAAGCCCCAGTTTCCTCATCTGAAAATAGGAAGAATGATACTATCTATTGTGACAACCCCACAGAGGGCTGTGAATACCAATGGGAGGACTGATGAGAAAGCACAATGGAAGCGTGAGACCGGGCCTTCCCAAGGCTGTGTCTCAGTAAGCCCAGGCTGCTGAAACCATGTGGACACCTGGCAGGGGAGAGGAGGTGTGGTGGGGAGGGGGTGCAAAAGAGCTGTACATTCTTTCAGAAGTGGAACATAAATTTTGTTTTGCCACCAAAAAGAGGAGAATCATTGAACTCATCTGAAACCAGATTCACTACTACGTAGTTGAAGATGAGGCGATGGGAGCTGCACCTACATCACACAATATAAAATAAATGATTCATATAATTGGTTCAACTGATTGTCTCAGAAACTAGTATGATAATCAGTCTTTAAGGGAATAGGTAATTACACCCATCACAAAACAGTTTAGCTCTGAAAAATAATCTGAAAGTGTATAACCAAAACTAGAGATTCAGAGGAAGCTTTATGTCCCCCAAATAAAACGTTTCAGATGCCTGAGAGGAAAATAATGACCTCTTATGAAATGACCAAATGATGGAGGACAATGAATATAAGAACTACCCAATTCTGGACAGAATAATGGTAATAAAATTTAAGAATTAGTCAACCCTTCCCTGGCCAGGTGGCTCAGTTGCTAGGAACATTGTCCTGTACACCAGAAGGTCATGGGTTCAATTCTTGGTCAGGACACATGCCTAGGTTGTGGGTCTGATCCCATCAAGGCATGTACAGGGCAACAGATTGATGTTTCTCTTTCTCTTTGTCTCTCTCTCTCCACCCTCTTCCAATCTCTCTAAAATCAATAACATGTCCTCAAGAGGTAAGGATAGAAAAAGAATTAGCCCTGGCTGGTGTGGCTCAGTAGACTGAGGACCAGCCTGCAAACCAAAGGGTCACGGGCTCAATTCTCAGTAGGGCACATGCCTGGGTTGCAGGCTAGGTCCCCAGTAGGGGGCGCTCAAGAGGCAACCACACATTGATGTTTCTCTCCCTCTCTTTCTCCCTCCCTTGCCCTCTCTCTAAAAATAAATAAGTAAAATCTTTCAAAAAAAAAAAAGAAAGAAACGATTTCTTAAAAAATAAAATAATACGATATAAAAGGAATTAGTCAATTCTTATCAACTGGTAGAAGGAGGTAAGTGAGGGCAGCCCCCAAATCTGAAGAGTCAGACCCAAGGCCTGGGGTCGGAGTCTGGCAGAATGGGCAGGAGAACGTCAGCCCTGCTAGGATGTCAACCTAGGGAATAATCACACCGTTCATGAATGAGTACAGGAAGTTTCAAAAGATTTAATTTGTCTAAGGTCACAAGGACATTACAAAGGGGAAGAAATTTAAATAATTCTTATGACCATAGACTGCAGCTGAGCTCTGACAGAAAGGCTTACATTTAGATTATTGCTCTGCTACAAAAACATGAATACTTAAAAAAACAGCTATGAAAACTATGCTAAAACACCTAATAGTTTCTATTCTGTCAAACACCTAAGAAATGGAAATGTTGGCCATGTTATGTGAAAGTGTTAGTCATCAAAATGGATTTCCTGGGCCTTCTGAACGCATCCCGCTGCCAGGTGAACGGTACAATGGGGACTTATTCATATCACTAAAGGAAGGAGCAAGGGTTTGGGCAAACTAACCATATCTACCCAGAATACTGGGCGAGAGAACAGGCCCAGTGGAATATACTTTTCTCCTAAAATGGACTAGATGTTCTGTGCCCATAAACGGTATTCCTTGGACACATTTCTCTCAAAATGTATATTTCTCAGATTCTGCCAGCTCAACTAATATGTTTGTAATCTAAGTAATTCCAAAGTCATGTAGAAAACTATAACTTTATTCCATTATAACAGAAATTAACCTAAATCTCAATTCCCACTTCCAATAACGATAGAAAACTGAGCAAATGAAGTTAAACCAGTCTCTTCCGTTCCGACACTCACAGTCTCAGAGGAATTTCGTCTTCCCCTTTGTATTCGCTCTGAAATGAAGCTAAATTCATAGTGAGCAGAAATTTTATATTTTGCTGAAGTTCAATGTATCACTTTTTTAGTTTAGTGCTTTTGGTGTTATTTTAAAAAAAAAAAACAACAATAAGAAACTTTGTCTACCCCAAGGTCATGCGCATAATATCCTCGGTTTTAGTATAATCCATCTTGAATTAACTTTTGCATGAGCTGTGAGGTATAAGTCGGTGTTCATCCTTTTCCTACAAGTTTACCCAGTTGTTCTGACATGATCTGTTATAAAGACTTTCTAAGTTCCCTACCAAATTGCCTGGGCATCTTTGCCAACAGTCAGTCGTACATATGTGGGTCTACGTCGAGATGCTGTATTCTATTTCTTTGATTTATGTGCCTGTTCTTACACAATTATTATACTTTCTTAATTACAGCAGCTTTGTAGTAAGATGTAAAATCAGGTAGTTTAAATATTTCAACTTTGTTCCAATTTCCCAGCTATCTTATGGGTATTCTATACCTTTTTATTCCCATATAAACTTTAATCAACTCAATTTCTAAAATTGTTGTAAACCATTTTTTTAATCTGATGGGAATTTGTTGGATCCATATGTTAGCCAGAGGAAACGGCTACAATATTGACTCTTCCAATCCGTGATCATGGCATATTTCACCATTAATTTGGACCTTCTTTAATTTTCCTTAGGCGTGTCTCATAGGCTTTAGATGTCCCAAATTTCTTTTATTAAATGTGATCCTAGCCATGTATTTATTTACAAATATTTTAAACACATATAAATACACACACACACAGAATTATTCCAAACCTTTTGAGAATATTTTGCTGATGTGATACCCGTTTACCAATAAAGTCTTGATTCAGAATGCATTTCCTAAAGTACCAATAGCTAATGTATTATTACCAAAATCATACAATTAATAACAATATAATAGTAAATAAATTCTGCTAATTTTTCCAATTATGCCCTTTATGGTAAAATCAAATGTTGGATCAAGTGTTTCATTCAGATGTTTTTTCTCTTTAGTCTCCTTTAATCTAGAACAGGACTTAACTGTTCTAGGTTATGGAACTTACTATGATTGTAGAAACGTATATCTGCTCTGTCCAGTACGGTAGCCTCTAGTCACGTGCAGATTTTGAACAGTTTGAAATGTATGTGGTGTGAATGATAATTGATTTTTTATTTAATTTCACTTAACTTTAAATTTCAATAGGCACATGTGACTGTGACTTCCATATTCAAAAGTGAAAATTTCTAGGATGATTCCACAGTCTTTCTTTTCTTTTTTATTCTTGATATTTTTAGAGTATCCCTTATTTTAGACTTGTTAAAAGTTTCTTCAGAACTGGATTCAGATTATGAACTTTTGGCAGTAAAACTTCAGAAGCGATGTTGTGTTGTGTTCTCATTGTGTCCTATCAGAAAGCTGAAGATACTGATTTGTATCATTACCTGTGACATTAATTTTGATTATTTAGTTGGCGTGTCTCCTTGCCAGATTTCTCTGCTATTAATTAAATGGAGAGATTTTTAAAGATAATATAAATAACCTTTTACTCATCAAATTTTGATGCACCATTTTAGGATTTATTCATGATTCTTGTCCGAGTCAATTATTATTGTAACTTAAAAAAAAAAATACTTTCCCCAAAGTTTCTCATTATCATCTGCTCAAAGGTTAGTACAATACAAGCTATTCCACTGTCATCAAACCAGAACCCTGGATTACCTTTTTTTTTTTCAGTTCTTTTTAAATTAAATTTATTGGGATGACATTGGTTAATAAAATTACATAGGTTTCAAGCATACAATTCTAGGAGACCTCATCTGTGTATTGCACTGTGTGATTAGCATTTTAAACATTAATTCTCTTGGTCTAGAATGATTCCTGGAGAAAGAGATCAAATAGAATAGATTAAATGTGAACATACATTAAAATATATAAATGGAATACATAACAGAATTCAAAGCCAATTTGGTAGCACTATAAAGTGATAAAAATAAGGTTTTTTACTATTTTGTTTTTATCATTATTTGTAGTCATTCTGCATTGAGTATACTCCCTGTGCACTTGTCATTTTAGTGTATAAGAGTTTGACACATGACTCTCTTATTTATTTCTTATAACAACCCAATAAGGTAAATGCTCATAACAATTTGGCAAATGAGAAATCTGAGGCTTAGAGAATTGGTTGTGTCTTGAATCATACATCTAAGTGGCAGAATCATTATACAGAATTCAGGTCTCTCTGACCATGAAGGTAAGTGTGTGAACACAAATTGTAACTGGTTTTACTGGGACTTTTCTGCTTTCTTCTACAACTTGAGGTTGAAAGAACCAGTGCTAATATTACTAATGCATCCAGTTAATTAGTTCCAGGTCACCACGCAATTCATCTGTGCGGACAGCATATTCAGAGATAGGACAGGAAGAAACATCAGGGAGAGACATATCTGAAGGAAAGGACAGAAAACAGAAGGATTTAAGTTAGGCATATAAATTAAATTATTTCAAGCAGACCCATCTCTTGAAGGATGAATTTCAGAAAACCTAATGCGATCCTTGGCTTCTCCACTGGGGAAGACCATGCACAGCGAAGAGCAAAGACTAATTTCTACTCCTGTCTCTCCTTAGTTATTTGCTTCTATAATTAGTTCAAGCATTGATGCTACTGGATTATTAAGGTAACTGAAGAAGGCAAAAATATATGTACCATAGACTTGCAAAGGCCTTAGCCAATCCTTAAGTTTATTCAAGAATCAATTATATAGTTGTAGGGTTGCAAGTAGTATAAATTATAGATCTTAGAAGAGGCTTTCAGTTCAACAGAGATGATAGAGAAACATGAAATGCTCACTGATATTAAAGAACCTAGGTTAACAAGGTAAAAGTTATCGTTCAGCAGTATATAGAAAGTTGAGTGTATTACATAAGTAGGGAGAGCTAGAAATGAAGACAAGGCAGATGTGATGTGGTCTATGGTTTCGGGGAAGGCTTTACAATGCAAATGGCCCCATGGTGTTGAGTGTTGGACAGTTCACCAGTATAAGTCCTCATTATGCCTAAAGCATAGATGAGGTATAACCCATATGCATTCCAGAAAGCTGGGCTGACATCCATCCCTTTCTTTTCCAGTCAAGAAATCACACAAATGAATTACAAGAAAATATGAGATGCTTTTAGAGAGATAACCTTGAAATGCTTTATTATATATATTAAAAGGAGGAATCATCCATATACTTAAGTATTTAACTCTTTTTAATGACCAGGACACACCTCACATTTGTTCCATTATGGTCAAGAGCAGGTGGTCTAACAACCTCTAACAACTCTTCTGCTTTGAGTATTCCCTCATTCTTGATCAAATGTTGATCAGATGACTGTCTATATGAACATGGGAAGTAGTTTGTGTGGAGAATAATTGAAATAGACCTCACACTTGTCTTTTCAGAACTGAAGGCATTTAGAAGAAGAAGAGTTTTGGTATAAAAATGAGAACTGGGACTCAGCATCAATAGAAGCAACAAAAAGATTGTATCAGGAAGTCACCTTGGGTGGAGAGACCCTCTAGGACAAGAAGAATCATAGCTCAGTAGGAGAGGGATCCCAGGCTGAGTTCAGTATCTCTGCACAACATGGCAAAACTCAAAAAAGTGATGTTATATGCTTCTAGAGCAGGGGTGTCAAACTCATTTTCACTGGGGGCCACTTCAGCCTCAGTTGCCTTCAAAGGGCCAAATGTAACTTTAGGACTATATAAATGTAACTATTCCTTACCTACGGGTGAGGGGCTTGGCACTGCCGCCAGGTAGAAACAAGGTGCTGGGCCGGATAAAACAAGGTGGAGGGCCAGATTGTTTGCCACCTGTGTTCTAGGCTAAGGGCTGAGCTATGGTGTTACCCATGAACAGTATGATGGTGACAGTGAGAGCTTCAAGAGGTACAGTTAGTGATGAAGAAGAATTAAGATATACATGGCAAGGGCTGTCCAGAAAGTATCTGGCCATCTACCACCAAAAAAATAGAGACATTTATTGAGGAAGATTAGATACAAGATACAAGAAACATTGTACATAGGACAATGACACCTCAATCCCCTTCAAAGTAGGCACACTGGGACTTCACACAGTTCTCCCAATCACTGTCAGCTGCCCTGTCATATGTTCCTGAATCTCACTGATGGTCTGAAATCTCTTCCCTTTCAAAGGTGATTTTAGTTTTGGGAAAAGTCAGAAGTCACAGGGCACCAAATCTGGGCTGTAGGGGAACTGAGTCACCTGGGTGATTTGATGTTCTGTCAAAAATCTCTACATGAGATATGATGCATAAGTAGGCACATTGTCATGATGAAGCTGCCAATCACCAGTTGCCCATAGCTGCATCCTTATGAATCATCCAAATAGTTTCCACAGAAGAATGTTCAAGCTTAATGCAAAATTTGATGCAGATTCATTGCTCTACTCACTCAGTCATTTTGAATGTGATGGCCACACAGTACACATGCTCACTCAAAGCATCTACCACCCCCACTGACTAGTACAGAGTAGCTGTCATTGTTTACACATGCTCATTCCAGTCCACTCTCCTTGGCTGCCAGGTTACATTGATATCACACAAACCATTCTTGTAATATTAACAATGGTTGGACTTTTACCAGACAGACCTCGTATAATCACAGAAAGGCTATGTTCTATCCAAATTCCAAATACAGAGTTCTGCAATAGTGACTATTGAATTATTGATGAAAAAAAGGAACAATTACATTAGGGAAACAGGACTTATCAAATATAATCAAGTCAATTTACTTTCTTTTCTTTGTTCCCTGCCTTACCCACAGCTGCTACCTAGTCTCTTTAAATCTGGCCCAGAACAGAAGCTTTACTAATCACAATTATATAATACAAATTGTTCACTAGTCCCTTCTAGGAACACAAGTCTGAGTACACTAATTAAGATGTCCAATCCTGTGAAATTCCAAACTGGCTTTAAAATAAAATCTTCTCCTCCCCCAACAGCAGACAAGAAGCCTGCAGAAGGGGACGCAGGTGTGTTCAGTGTCTGAACCTTTCCAAGAAGTCTCCTTAAATTCCTTTCTTTCTGGTTCAAAGTAAAGGACTGGCACACCAATAGGTCTCTCAAAACCTTCACCCATGAATGATCAACTCTTTTATAATCTTACTGGGGGAGAATTAAAAATTGTCTAGTTAATTGGTTTTTATTTGATAATTTATTTGACAATATTTCCTCTATTACTTAACAAATGTCTATTAAACACTTGTTATGCACATATTACTGGCCTAAATAAAGTGTCCAAGAAGCATGAGGCACAGTTTTTATTCTTTTGGGGATAAGTGTCATAAAATCAGCACCAAAAAAACTCACATGAGGAGGAGACCCTTGTTAGCTGGAATAGTCAGGGAAGGTTTTATAGAGAGCATAGTATACGTGTTATGACTTAAGGGAGACATTGATTTCTAACAGGTAGAAATAAGGAGAAAATGACTTCACAACTACTGAACTGAGCTGTAATCAGATGGTTAAAATGTAAAAAAACTGATATTTCAGGAAAAAAAATAGCATTTTCTTTACCTTCCTATGTGGAGTACACTTAATTTAGCACATTTTACTACTTGCCTATCTCACTCACCAGATCCGTAAGTTGTGAGAAGACAGCAACTGCAGCGGTAGGTAGACACCTGCCTGTTGGGTAACCCAGTATTAGAACCCACTGCCTCGTGGAAAGACATGTCCTCCCTCGCTCCTGGCAACTAGACTACAGGCACTTCACTGAAACTCAATCATTTGGATATTTCCCCTGACAATCTAATTGGGAGAAAATAAAGTGAAGACACAGGAAGCAAACTGGAAAGCTTTCTAACAGCGGTGACTGTGTGTCTCCTGCCAACGCTGTCAGTGGCAACTTCCATTGCCCAGGCCTAGTATTGGCGACCGGATTCTTTCTGTGGCATCTCCTTGGATGTAATTCTGGCAAATCTGCCTTCTTCAGCTTCTGCCCATTTTCTGAGGTTTGTTCTTGAGCCTTCCCAATTATTCTTGGAGTTAACCATTATCCTTCCAATAAAACTCCTTTTCTGCCTAATTTCCCCAAGCTTTGTCTCTGTTGTTTGCAACCAAGGACCCTGACTAATAAATGTGTCTCTATTCCTTGTTCTCTCCGGCTGACAAAAGAAGCACTTGTTTGTTGAACTGGATTGAATTGAAGGGTCTACTGCCTGATTCTGAAAGGCTTTAAGTAGTTAGCTGATTCTTTTGTACTTTGTTATTTTATGTAATGGACCATTATGGCTTTTTGTTTTCAATATACCCTCTCTTACAATTTCACCTATTTTTAAGGTGTCAGCAAACATCCCCATACCAATAAAGCTCCAATGTCTATCTCCACTTCACTCCTCCTCAAAGTTTTCTCTTCACATTTTCAATTGTTCAATGGCCATTTTCATCTGGGTACACTGCCAGTTCTTCAAGCTTATAAATTTAAAAGCTTAACTTATATCCCAAACCAGCTCTTTTGCTTGACTTTACTAGTTTTCCTAACTTTATTACACTCTTCTTTGTGACTCAGGTCCATTAAGCCTAGCAATCACCTCTGACTTCTTTTTCTCCTCATAAACCATCGCCAAGTCCCCCTAAACTATAATTCAGGAATTTATCACTGAATACCTGCACTGGACTCTTAGGCCCTCTTGAACTGCCAGTTCTTTATACTGTTCTTGGGATTCATCTGCTTATGCCATCCACAGGGAAGACCTATAGTGATGAGGATGGAAAAAATTACCTAGAAAGAAAATGAGGCTAATGTTACAGATATACCTAGAAGGACAGAGACTGACCATGAGAATGGGTAACGAACTTCACAGATCGCTTTAAGAAGTAGCAGTGGTGGTGGATACAGGATGATAAAATATTGTAAGGGGATGGTATGAAAGTCAGGGCTGGAAGTGCAGAGGATTCCTTGAGAATATGAAAAGAAGACAATACCAGCACGGGGCAGTGGAAGAAAGCTGTACACATGTAGTGATTATAAAACACGAGAACTGGAGCCCAACTGCCCAGATCCAAATCCCAGGATGGCAACCCCCGCCGCCCCAGCTCCCTGACCTCAGCTGCGCAGACATTGCGTCTTCGTCCTTCAGTTTCTTCATCTCTAAAATAAAGACAATAATACATACCTCAAGGGTTATTGTGAGGGTTAAATGAGTTTGAACATATAAAGCACTTTCAAGAGTGTTAGTAAAATAGTGAGATATCAGTAAACATTAGTTCAAGAAGGTAATTTCTTTTTTTCAGATTATGAAGGACAAAAGCACATTTTAGGAGACACAAATAAAAAAAGGTAAGGTAACAAATGAAAAAGAGAGAAGAAAAAATTGGCAGAACTAGACCTGTGAGGCAGGGAGAAGATGGCGGAGCAGCTCAGACTGGTGAGGGTGGCTTTACACATAGAGATGGAACCTCCTATTTAAGAATCAGAAGGAGAGAAAAGCAGCTCAGAGAATACATTCGTAGCTCTAGGGTGAAAAGGAGAATGGGACGAACAGATTGAACTGAACAATCCACATGTTGTTCTGCACCGGCAGACAGAGAGGGGGCTGTTTAGGGTCTGAACAGAAGATAGATGTTTGCAGTCTTCAGCGGGATCCTTAATAATCGCTTGGTCTCAGCCCAAATGGAAGAAGCATAGCTGGTGATCTCACCCCTGGACCACCCGTCTTTTCAACACTAGGTATTCCCGTGTCCCTGAAGCAATAGGTGCACCAATGCATCAGGCATACCCCCTGAATAACACCTCCCATTTTGTCGAGTGTAGTTAGCAGAGTAAGGGGTGCATTCTGGGCATGCATTTCCACAGCTCTGCGTTTGGGAGAAGGCTTCCTGAAAAGTTTGTTTCAAATCTATGAGCCTTCTCCAACACAGTTTGGAAACATTTATGCATCCCATGTAGGTATGTAAATTGAAGAATTACATCACATTGCCCACAGATGTACACTTTGTCTTCTCTGGGGCTGTCTCTGGTTCTACCCTTCCCTCCAGGGAGCTCTGCCAAGGAACTTCTAAGAAGCAGACAGTCCACGGGCCTTAGAAGAGGAGGACTGCTCCCTCTTCTTGGTTCCAAGCCCGCAAGTAGACTCCAGCCAAACGCAGGTCCCAGGGCCCATTTCATTCCAAATGTCAGTGTCTCAGAGGCCGACAGCCACCACCCATGTGTCTCTAGAGAGTAGCTACTGAAGTGGTAGTGCCACTCAGCCGGAACCAGAGAACAATAAAAACAGCGCCTTTGGAGTAAGAAAACTGATGACCCCCAAGAAAGCCTTGGCATCTACCAATTTCCTTTCCTTCTAACAATAATCCAGCTGGCTGAGATAGGTACTAGAAGCCCCATTTTATAAATAAGATAACTGAGGCCCAGGGGCACTTAACAAAGTCCACACACAGTATCCGTCATGCTTTATGCCAGCCTCTGTGCACTGGGTTTAGTTTCTACTTCTACAAAACATTACTAAGTAGGGAAATTCACCGCCTACTAAAATAACTCGTTGGCTATTCAAGCAGGGATTGTAACCTAATTATCTTTGTATTTTCAGCATCTAACCCAGTACCTGGCATGGGATACTCAGTTAAATATCAAATATTTAAATACATCAAAACCAAATAGAAGGAAGCACTGTATTTTCTTCTTAGGGATGTCCTTGTTATTCTCACCTCTGCCGAAATGAATAGACTTGATTTCACTCTATTCTATAAACCCAAGGGCTACCAAGAGAAATATTGACCCAACAGTAATAATAGGTAACTTTATTTCAAAAATTTATTCATTCCCTGCCTAAGTCTACAGCTATTTCTCTCAGGACAGGTAAAATACACGGAATATATTCCCGTTTACAGATTTCTCCAAGAACAGGAATCATGTCATCTACTTTTCTCTGGATCCGCACACACTGCACAAACTTCTGAAATTATTTGGAACAAAATTAGTTCTGGCTGACTATATTTCAAGCTCTGAACACTATTCCATTCATGACATAGAACTCAACCAGATCATAAAACCATAATAAATAATTTTTCAGTAAAGGCCAGGTACATGATGTTGTACTAGGCACTGTAGGAGATACAAGATTTTCAGACAAAGTATTTTCTCTCAAGATGCTTACCTGTTAAATAAGTAATATTTGCATGTATAAGACATGGGGGGAAATGTGCAGGTATGGCTTATAAAGACTACAGGAGTCCAGGAAAGAGTCACATGGTACAGTGGTCAGGGCACCATGGAAAAAGTCATGGTGCTTGGGACTCCTCAAAAGGATACTACATCTAAGTCATTGCCCTGCCCTCACATTCCTTATTAGCATCCTCACCCTGGAGGCATACAAAGCTGGGTGGACGTGATAAGCCCTCTCTGATGAAATAGTTTTGCAAGACTTTAGCTCTATATCCAGATTTCTTCTCTGGCAGTAAATTTGGGGTTTTGTTTGCATGTTGATTTATGAAAATCCTCCAAGAACAATAGCAACTGAGTCCATAATCAAGATATAAAAGGAAAAGGAAAAGTGCTGCTAAGGTTTGATTCCTAGCAGCACCCACGCCTGTCAGAGCGAGGTGAGCACCACGATCAGGGAGGCCACGGCGACAGAACATCCAAACAAACCCGTTACACATTCACACGGAAATCCCACAAACCTCTGTCGTCCAGACACACAAACTCCCTCCCTCAAAAAAAAATGCAAGCGAATAAATACTCCAAAGTCAACTTAAGTTTTCCACTCTTACGGGAGGTGAAAAACAATACTATCCACTAAAAAGCTAATGTTCCTCATTAGAAAATCTCTTTCCTCACCTGGGACTGATTTAAGTTTCCTTTCTCCCAGAAGACTAAGGGTCCTGATTTGAAACTTTTCCCAAGTTGCTGTGGCACCAATTTTTTTTCTTATTTTTCCTCTACCTTCTTATTGGCAATCCATTAATTCTAAGTTTGAAAGGAATATTTAGGTGCCTAGGTTGGAATTATTTTTAACAAACACAACCACACCATAGACATTGACAATTCATCTAGAACCACATTTAAAATCATTATCTGCAAATTCAGCAGCCCCAAAGTGGTAAGCAGGGAGGTTTGATTTTTCAGTGATTTAAGGTACTTAAAGAAAATGGACACATGTGAATATGAAGCTGTGGATACTCTATCTTCTCTTAGTTCGCTCTGTCTTAAAAAATTAAAATTTACACTAAGTCCTCCAGGTAACCCCAGAGCTGAGAAACAGAAGGAAATTCACCGCTCGGATCATCTCACCCGCCTCCACCCAAGCTGAGTTCCCAAAGGTCAACACAAAAGGCATATTATATGTCTTCAGCTCCATGGCCCGAAGGTACCTGACTGGAACTGGGAGCCTGTCCAGTTCAGACAGAAGGAAAATATTACCCTTCTCTTTAATAAGGCAGTGCTGAAGGATTAATCATTAAGTAAACAGCAACAAGCCAGGAGGTTTGCAGGAGGGATAGAGTCCCACCCATGTTCTCAATTTTTCTGGGATTCAGGGTGGAAATTATTACAGGGATAGTTTGGAAGCAGCTTCAGTAACAAGCACCTTCCAGGGCAAGAAGGAACAATGCGTGAAACCTCAGGCCTGACCCAGCCAAGAGGGAAGTTCATTCCCAGAGGCCTCCAGAGAGCATGGGTCTGTTTTGTTTAACAGTTGGCATCCATGCACAGGATTAACAAAACCTGGAGAGCGTTTGTGGCCACACCACATGTTGCTGTGTGACTTCAAGCAAGTCGTTTAACCTTTCGGAGCCTTGGCTTTCTCGATTTAAAGATCAATATGTTTCCTCTATTATCAGGTATGCCACAATTAGACACACTGAAAATAAAACTCCTCAGAATAGTCACTTGGGATGCTTAATTCTCTCCAGCTCTCCCTACTGTGAAGACAGACACCGATAAGAGCTGCCTCTCTCAAGAAAATATAAATGTGTTACTTTTGTTCTGTAATCTGAGCCAGGGGACCTGAGGCATTTGTCTGAACAAAACAAGGCACATGCCTTCTATTGGGAAGCAGATGAGGCATTACCTCATAAACACCTGATCTGACCTTGGAATTGCAATATACATGGCACAATCCCACATAGCTGTGTGGTGTTGATAAGATATAGATATTCCATGAAATGTATTATCTGAAGGTTGATTCATTATCTTTAAAAGGGGGGCTTGAACAAGAGTCTTTATCTCTGATTGGATTTCCTTTGTCTCCTGTTACAATGCATACCTATTAATTTATTCTGACAAAAAATATACTGGACATCTAAAGTGTGCTGAGCTCAATGCAAAATGCTCAATGCAAAATGGAAAGTAAGAAACTATAAGACACAATCTCTGCATTTGCAACATAAAGTATAGTTAAGGAAATAAAAAAAGAGCACAGATAAAATCCTTAAATCAAAGTGTAAGACAGAATTGGAAGGCGGTCTGAGAGCTACAATCTCTGCAGTAGCTGAGGCATATGACCCTGTTTTTCTGAGTCTATCTGCAGTGGCCTGGGTGGGGTGAGGGGTTGACCTCCATGGTGCTAGCACTCCATGTCATGTTGGGGGCCAGGGGGCCACACAGCGTCACACAGGGTATCGACGCAGGTGGTGAAGCATGTATGGATATGTATGAGATCCATTTCCTCCAGGACCCACTGGAAGGCGGAGTAGGCAGCACTGGAGTGTGGGATTCCAATCCCACACTCCAGTGCTATACTCTTAATCCTGCACCAGATGGAGAGGTACAACCAAGGGTCCTTGCTAGGAAGCACTCAAGGATGAGGGAGGCTAGTCACTGGTACTGAAGTTTTCTTTAGGTCTCCTTTGCACAATCTCAACTGTTTGGTGTGTAACTGAATTGCTATGTCATGGTGAAAGATTTGGATACCTTTGACAGCCTTAAGCATGCACAACTCCTGATGAGACCATCCCTACATGGATCAGAGAAAGGTAGCTGAGGGCAGGGTTGGGAGTCCACCTGCAGTGGGAAACTCCATATCAGGGTTATCACAGGGATACTATTATCATCCCAAAGTCCTATATCACCCTATATGGTAGCAGGGAGGACACAGTGCAGCTGCTGCCTCACCCAGGAATAAAGGAAAAGAAAGAAAAAGAATACAACAAAGGGTCTAATCTCAAAAGAGAGACAAAAAAAAAAAAGTTCAGTGGCCACCCTACCCCCCACCCAACGTCTATGTCTCAGACAAGAGCAGCCTCATTATTCCCATCTGGTGGCCTCTGGGGTCTACATTCCAATTATCTTTTGACTGCAATTTGTGAAAGCAAAGTATCGTCCTGAACAGGGTAGGTGGGCGTGGGAGAGAAAACAGACATGGTTGGTTCTGGTGCCTTTTTTTTTCATAATCACTGACAAAAAATTAAGGAAGATTTTACATATATGTTTTATGCTATATATACACACACGACAGAATTTGATTATATATGTACATAAATATGCATAATGTTATATATTATATAATATTTTAAATATAATATTGTATATCTTTTAAATATATTTTATATTATAAAATATATTTACATATAATCAAATTCTGTCGTGTGTATAGGTAAATCTTCCTTAATTTATATATATACACACATATATATATTTATACACAACCATGACAGAATTTGATGGTGCTGAGTGAATGTAACACATGCTCGAAGGTATTCTAAAAATGCAGTGTTGACATGCTCTGGAATCAACAGGTAACATTCCATAGAGGAAAGGAGAAAATAAGATAGAGTTTTGAAGAACAAAGAAGACAAGAATGAACTGAGAGCCCATGCGAGGACATTCTGTGGGAGGGGAAGAGTTTTACAGTTTCAGTGAGTCTGTAAAGATAGAATGAGTCTCACATTGAGAGCGGTGAGTGTAATCAAGACCTTCTCCTCTTCCCAGACCTTTGGAGTACAGTGTGTGCTTCCTGGACCCCTGCCTTCGGACTCCGTCCCCTCTTGCCTTGTTCCTTCTCATTTCCATATTCATGTCACTTTGGCAGACTGCTTTCCCAGGATACTTAAGTCAGAAAGGCCCTTTTTTTCTAGCATAACAGCCATCACAGACTCCTCCAATACTTGATAATTTTTTGCCCTCTTTGCCATATCTTAAGTGCTAGCAGGTAAAGGGTCTGTCATGTCCACAGGTGTATAACTCAAACAGGGTCTAGAACAAAATGTTTTCAATTTATTGAATGAATGAGCAGACAATTTTCAGATTCTCAAGAAAGAGATCTAGTCTGAAAGAAGTGACATTAGAAAGATAAAGATAAAAAGAATATGTTTTAAGTCCTAAGAACTCAGAGTGTGGTGGTGGAAGGGGAAGTGCATGCAAATCATGAATTACAAGCTAATGGTATAGAGCTTAATAGATACACATAGTGCTGTTGAAAGTATAAAAGGAGGCATCGCCACTGCTGGAAGGTCAAGGTAGGCTTCACAGAGGAGGAGAGCTTTATGCTGAGTCTAAAGAGTAGGAGGAGTACTCTCTGGTTAGCCAGCAGAGAGTAAAGCAAAGAATTTGAAATACGAGTAATGTAGTGAACAGTAGATGAAATTAGAGCTCAAACATGCTTTGAATTTCAGTCTTTGTTTTATCTACAGAGAATCACAGCCAGAGCATATAGTCAATGAGTTGAAGTCTAAATTGCTTTAGCTCACAAGTTCCCAAAGGGTAAGGACCATGTCTTTGCTGTGTACTATCAGAATTTCATGCCTCCTGCACTGTGGGTGTTCAATAAATATTTAATAATAATGAGTTGATTAATTGAAAGCATTCATGTTCCATATGCATGGGTAGAGCCTCTTTTCACTTTAATTACGATTGCTTTAATCATCATTAAACAGCATTTCTTAGATAGCAATTTGGTTCACTGTTAAACACACAATCTGCCTGAGTTTCTAGCCCTAAGGTAAATAGGAGCAACAGAGAATAACCCACTTCTCACCACTGGTGAATGCTTTCGTGACGCTGCCTGTATAAAACAGAAGCACTTGAACATGGAAGGGCACTTATTGAGAGACAGCACCTGAATATGTGCTAAGATTGGGACATATAGGGACTACCAGCTAGAATCAGGAGTCAAGGGAGCAGTTTATCACATGGTGGAGACTGAAATAAAACCAGAAGGAGGCCTTCCAATAATGTGGCAAGAAGCAATT
The DNA here is from genome assembly GCA_004027475.1 of Anoura caudifer. Taxonomy (NCBI): domain Eukaryota; kingdom Metazoa; phylum Chordata; class Mammalia; order Chiroptera; family Phyllostomidae; genus Anoura; species Anoura caudifer. The sequence goes on along the minus strand of PVKU01008987.1, from coordinate 44,611 downwards.
GGACTCCTGGCTTGATAGTGTCTTTCAGGGAGTAAACAATCTAGAGAGTGTGACAAGTGTGGTTGGTGAGTGTGTTCCAGACCAAATCAACACAGCGGTGCTGAGGTGAAGAGAAACATACGTGGATGTCTGAGCATCACTGCCAGCCACATTGTCCATGACCAGACTGTTTCAGGTTATAAAAGGCCAGTCGCATTTCAGCTAAGCAAAATGTAAAAGGCATTCATGACTCAAGCCAGAAGCAGCCTGGGAGCAGTAAACTAATGCTAATGCAGAGGAGGTAGCATGCGCCTAAGCCAGACAGAGAACAGAACAGAGGTAGAAGAGCAGTTAAGAGAGGGAGATAGGGGAAGAGGAAACAGGAGCAGAAGTGACAACACTTACAACAATCCCATAAGCACAAGAGGAAAAGGTATTTATGAAAGAAGGAAGATCCATTTTTCTTTTCTCTGATACCACCCGGGGCCCAGTGTGGAGCAGGCAAGCACTATAGATCAAGCATGAGACTGGGGCTTTCAAGTAGTTATCCTGGACTTTCTTGATTCATGTTAATATGTATCAAATAATTTTTTGTCTTCCACTCTTGCCACAGTAGATTCTATCATGCACAAAACATCCATGGTGTTATTTTTAAAATTCAATTCAGACCGTATCATTCTTTGGTGTAAAACTCCCAACGGCTTCCCACAGGATAGCTCTGTGATTATTGTAGTGCAGGGCTCTCAACTCAAGAGCCTAGAGGGGCCAAATTGTAGGTATCAAATAGACATGTGTTATGAGATTGGGCGGGCCTCTCAGAATTAGAGTGTGTATGACAAATTTAAAGAGTGCTGTTACTCCTTACCTTCAGCAATGGTTTGGCATGTGGAAATGTGAACCCATATTTGCTAGAACTTCTGGGGTTTTTTTCCAACACAAACTGGATATCTAAATTTCCAAGTGAAATCTAATTTTAAATGTTGGATCGAGTTTATAAAATACAATTTATGCCAAGCAAAATGTATCTGCATGACAGTACTGTCTACTAGCTGCCAATTTGCCTTCTCTGCTATAGGACCTAGGCCAGTCTACAATCAGCGTCAACTTTGTTTCATGATTGCTGGTAAAGGGGTTCAATTGTGGGAAATGTAATCAGTGTTGTGAAAAGCCAATGGCCAGGTGAAAGGGCTTACCTTCTATCTGGGAAATCCAGAGCATAGCATCGATGGCTGAGGATAAAAGATTAAGTCAGGGAAGCTGGAACCCGCACTGTGTCGCAGCAACCAAGAGAGGTGCATAGAGGTATTGGTTCTTCGGTAACTTTCCAAAGCAACAAACCAATCTACTGAGGTTGCCTTGCCAGGACCTCACTTCAAGACTTACCACGTTGTCTCTAATCACTCAACTTTATGCTCAGTATTCACATTTGAAGAAGCAAAATAACTCAGAAGGAGTAAGAGCATATCATTAACCAAATTCTCAGAACAGTATCCATCTCTTCAGAGGATTGAGTGAATACGTGAGTCACAGAAAAAATGTCCTTACTGAGCGGGGTACAAAAGTATACTTCTTGGTGATCATCCTCAGAGAGCCACCTCGAGCACTGGGGATATAAGACATGGGTGCTTAACACAGTTAGACAACTGAAGCAAATCCAGAGATAGGTCTTTTCAGTCAACAATGAGGAAGTTCAAAAACTCAGAGAGCCAGCGTGAGCAGTTAAGTACAATCAGAAAAGTTTTAAAAGAGGAGACAGGACTTGAGCTAAATACTGGATGGATATAGTTGTCATTGATTCATTAATTTAACAAATGTTTATGAAATGCTGGATATTATTCTAGACACGGTTCTCGGTATAATAGAGAAGAAGACAATGCCCTCATGGAGTTTCCATTCCAGTGCAGAAAAACCAGCAATAAATGAGTTGACATAATTTCAGGTAGTTGTTAGTGTTACAAATAGAATAAAAGAGGGCAATAAATACAAGGGACTAGTATGGTGTTGGAGGTTAGGCATTTGGACTGACAAGACATGGAAGGGAGCCAGGCAGGTTAAGGTCTCAGGAAAAATCATCTCAGGAAGAAAGAACACTTGGTGCAAGGGGGGAATGATCTTAGTTCTAAAAAGGAGGTGAAAGCTTGGTAGCGCTATGAGATCAGAGAGGTCATGGAGAAGGGTCCTGCAGCCTCTAGGTGCACAGTAAGAATTTGGGTTTTGTTCTATTTTTAACGAGCTGCCATTGGAGAACTTTAGGCAGAAAAGTGATGTTAAAATGATTGTCTAACCACTATGCTATACACCCAAAACTGATACAAAATATATTAAATGTAAACTGTAATTGAAAATAAGAATTTTTAAAAATTTTAAGTTTTATGATATAAACAATATTTTTTAAAAAATTACACTGGAAATTATATGGAAAGTTAACTTTAAGGACAAAGAACAGAAGTAGATGGGCCTTCTAGAAGGTAAATGAAGGACATCAGGGAAGACATTGAAGTGTCTCAGGTTGTCCTTTACCAGTGATGAGTTCCTGTACCAATGCTGAGGCAGATAAATCAGATGGGGCTTGAAATCGAGGATTTTGAATGCCAGCTTTAGGAACTAATTCAATTCTTCAGGAGAACACTGAGGTGTCTGGTCACAGATCGGTGTGACAGCAGAGCAATAATTTATTTGCTTGCTTGTTTATTACCTGCTTCTCTCCCTAAAACGTAAACAGTGAGGAACTTTGTCTTATCCTCCAGGACCCCATCACCATCGCTATCATCACCACAAAACTCTAAGCAACTTGAAGGCAGACACCATGCTAGTCTGACTTGGAACACACAGTTATTAGCACATAGCACTCTCTCAATCAGCAATTAATAAACACAATAAATAAGTAAAAGAACCACGTATCAGTGAAACAAGTTGGGTTCAACAGAAGTATTGGAAGTGTGACAGGCAGTGATGTTGCTACAATAATACAGATTTAAAGAGTTAAGGGACTGAACAAAGGAAAGAAGAAATAAAGTAGAGAATGAAACAATCGACATTTTGAAGAGAATCAATAGAACTTGGAGATAGTGCTGGCTCGCTGATTACAAAGGACAAAACTAAAGAAGTAAAAGATGACTACAAAGGATATGGCAGATTTCCCAGGGCCCTGGAGCCAGGGTTTTGTCTGGGGTATAGATTTGGCCAGTTCAATGCATTTGCACGATACTTGAAAGCAGAGTTGAAGTGAAGGACATAAGGCCTGCCTGCTTTGCTATTTTGCGGGAAGTAGAGCCAGGGAGGCATTTGGATTTTTTATGTCCACATTGAGCAGAGGTCTCGGGATCAAGTCAACTGCTTCGTGTGTGTCTAGAGTTAGGGAGCAAGGTTTCCACGGTGTTGATGCAGATTATAGCAGGTTCAGCGGCGGTCCTAGGCTGATAACAGTAACGACTCCTGATCAGGGCCACTTCCAAGTCACGTTACAGTCCGGATGACAGCAGTCATGACACAGTCTGGATGATGGTGGTATCTGCTACCATAAAGAATCAGCACCTTTCTTGGTAGGCAGATATAGTATCGTGGCCTTGGAGGCTATTGCTGAACCTTGACACGTATTTTATTTCTTCAGCCCTCTGAGTGATTCTGAAAGCTAGTCTCTCCCCTCATAATAAGTCCCTATTGCTTAAATTAGCTAGAGTGGATTCTGTTTTCTGTAAATGAACTATGAGAGATACAGTATGGATAACTATTTCTGGATCTGAAATGGTTATCAATACCATAGAACCCGAAGAAGTGAGACAAAGGTGGAAAGACTAGAAGAGAGGAAAAGTCGGGAAGATAAGAAGAGGATAGAGACTGCAGGAGAGAGGAGACATGCTTGCCTCAGAGGAGTTGAAATAGGCAGTATGAGAAGAGGAAAGCAGAGCCAAGACAGTCCAGAAAAACTGCGGCACATCTACAAAGTCACAGGCGTGTGACTTTTATTCACTTCTAAATAAATATACAGCCTGGCAACTGAGCACAGAAGCAGTGAGTAGGTGGCACCATCCAGTAGGGTTCTGGTTGCAGGGAGCGTCCTGCTAGGAGGTGACAGCTTCCAGCAGGGCCTCTGAAAGCAGACAGATTCACTGGAAATCATTCCCATAACTGTTTAGATAAATTCAAATGGTCTGTGTGTATGTATTGAACATTGTCACAAAGAGGAAACATGGGCTTGAGCCATTAAACACAACGCTTACGGGCCTGGGCCCCAGGGCCCGGTGCCGGCCTCATGTAGCAGGCATGTATAGAAACACACGCTAAGAACTGACAAAACACAGGGCATCCCGGAGGCTGCTGTTCGACAACAGAAGGACAAAAATACCTTCCCGAGAGAATGTGAATGGTCTAGGAAAAAATCCCATGGAGTGAGCTACTGGAAACTCTATGCTCAGTGGAACATCAGCATGATTTACAGCATGGAACTATTCGTCTCAGCAGCGTTCTGGGTTTCCAGGCTGCTCTTACCAACTTCAGGCCAAGGATTACACAGGGAAGAGGATGATGGATGTGGAGTCGAGGGAGGGGAGAGATGGACATGGCCAAGGATCTAAAGAGGTTCGGCAAATGTTTACAATGTTTTCATTTTATTCATTTGTCCTTTTTTCTGTATTTTTACCCAGATCCATTTGGCAAAGCACTTCAGAGTTATGTGTGACATACTCAGAGCTTTTTATACTATTATTTTTTAAAGTCTGCCCTGGTGATCATTATCTTGATAATGTATACAATTTGTGTCTCTTCTCCTGCATCTGTGCCTGTCCTCTCTCTTTACTGATTTGTAAAGAACTTCTTTTGTCTTTTATTTAAAGAAAACATACAAACATCAAAGAGCTTAACACTCAGGCATCATTCTCATATGGAAAATTATTTAAATGATCCATTCAAACAAGCTCACTGTGGCAATCATACCACCTTTATAAATTGTACTGTGAAGAGAAAGCGCACGCCGCTCTAGTTAATATTCTCCCTTTCAGTGACAAAATCTACAGGCTGCAATTTGCTCTCAGGCGATCAAGCTCTGAAACCACTGGGCAGATTGATTTCACTTGACCTTTCTGAAGTTAGAGTCTGTGGCATGTTGGGGCTACAGGGACTTCTAAGTAGGGAAATACTACAATGCTCTAAAAATTAAGGGGAAAGGAGAGATTAACTTATAGCTTTCACATGCATGCTAGCTTTAACACCCAATAGTGCTAATACAATTTTCAGTCTGGGAGTTATGAGAGCCAGCCTAAACATGAGCTTTATGTGAAGCCCTTCACAGTGTGTATCACAGCCGTCCACACCACATGGTACTGGTCACCTTCTTGTCACAGAAGTGGTGGAAGGGACAATAAATGCCTGATAGGGTGTTAACAATCCAGGCCTCCACATTTCCTATTTGCGTGGCTTCCCCATCATCAGCATGTTCATGAAGTGGCTCTTATCTTTCAAAATAACCAGTGGTGGCAGAGGAAGTGTGCAGTGAGTGGGCCGGTTCACGTCTCAGTCTCAATGGAGAGTGCATGTCTCAAGAGAGTCCGTGATAGTCTTCCCCCTGAACTACAGAGACCAGGGCAAAGCTAGATTTGGGAGTTTAAGCATCTCTGCAAATCTACTTCTTGCATAGATAGTGATAGTGATGGTAGTGCTATGGGTTGACTTGTGTTCCCCCGAAATGTACGTGCTAAAGTCCTAACCCCTAGTACCTCAGAATGTAACCTTCCTTGGAGATAGAGTTTTTCTAGGTATAACTACGCAAGATGAGGTCATGCTGCAGTAGAGCAAGGCCCTCATCCATTGTGACTGACAGCCATATAAAATGGGAAAATCTGAGCACAGGAGTACACAGACACATGGAGAAGCCAATGAGAAGATGAAGGCAGGGCTCTGTCCTAACTACTGGTAACAGCAGGCCAGAGCTAAAGGTCAGCGATGGGAGTGATGGCTTCACTACAAACTAAACATCGGAAAACACTCCTGCTGCCCCAGTCTTCCTCAGAAAGCACTAATGGTTTTGTCACCCAGACATTTATCTAATCTTTCAAAAAACATTTCAGCCCTGGCTGGTACAGATCAGTGGATTGAATGCCAGCCTGTGAACCAAAGGGTTGCTGGTTCGATTCCCAGTCAGGGCATATGCGTGGGTTGCAGGCCAGGTCCCCCAGTAGGGGGCACATGAGAGGCAACCACACATTGATGGCCTCTCTCCCTCTTTTTCTCCCTCCCTTCCCCTCTCTCTAAAAATAAACAAATAAATAAAATAGTTAAAAATATTTTGTATTTTTCTCACATGTCCTCTCTGGGAATAAGAAGTGAATTTACCTCTCACCATTTTAAGTGGAATGACTACTGAATCATGCTAAACTTGCCTTTCTGTCTCACTATCTCAAAGCAATACCTCCAGTTCTTAAATTCCAGATTTGGTGGAAGTCCTTCTCCATCCTCTGCATAAGTCTGTGATTCATATCATTGCTCTGTTAAACTACTGTTCAACCCCACATCACCTAGACTCTCTTTTCTGTGGGCTCATTAATTCACCTAACAAATATTGAGCACTTTCTTTATGCAAGTCCCTGTTCAAGCACTGGTGACACAGAAATAAATAAAGCTCTGTTCACATCCTCAAGTAGCTCATTCTGTAGAGGCAGAATTACAATAGAATGGGAGGATGAGTGGGACTGGACCCAGCCCATCAGGGTGTGATTTGGACCATCGGAGAACAAGCAGAGCATGTGGGTTTTGTTCGAAAGAGGGCCGTGTGTTGATCAGAGTATTTGCAAATAACAGAGGTGAATTCCAGCTACTTCAGCATAAGGAGAGAGGGGTTACATTATTTGAATGGCTTTTAGAAACCTCAAGAGGTCAAAACAGCCCTCAGAAAGCTAGAAGAAAAGTCTGCTCCTGGGATCTGAAGAGCAGGAATTGTTACCAGCATTACTGGCTCTAATCACTTCTGGTCCTTTCCTCACTCCACTTTAAGACACTGATAGCAAAAAGAGAGAGGGAGTCTTGCTTGCTGGACCTGTTTTATGCCCACCTCTTTCCCAGGGAGACCAGACCACCTTACAGACACCCTGTTTAGACTGCTTCCATCGGGCGATAAGCAGATCCTCCAAATAAAACATCAGGGTGCTTACAGTAAAGCCAAGCAAAGCAAATAAGAGATGCCTAGAAGAGGAACAGGAATAGGCTGGAAGGTTGGAGAAGGCTCCTCAGAGGAAATGCACAATAGCAAAACTTTTAAAGAAAAGTTAGGAGTTAGTGTGGTGCATGTAAGAGAAAGGGGGAGAGGCAGGTGCACTGGGCATTGGAACAGCAGGGGCAAAGCACAGAGCCAGCCCCAAGGAGGATAAGTCGGGATGCTGCGGGGAGTGGCGGCAGAGGAAGGAAGGTGTAGTCATGCCACAGCAATAGTGTTGGGAAGAAGATGAGCGAAACCCACACAAAACGCTGGGTATTAGATTCAGTGCAGCAGCAACGTTCAGGGACACAAGAAATAAGGCAGGAGGGATAAGTATAAAATGATGCGCAGTGCCAAACACATGATCAATGCTTAATAAATGTTAGTTCCATTGTCATTACAATCATAAAATGGGAAATGTCAGCCCCTTCCTCACAGGTCTGGCTGAGAACTCAGTGAAGTAAAAAGTATGAAGTGGATGGCATGTAGTTGGTGTGTTTCCCGTTTATTTCCCACTTCCATCCCCATTCTTGCATGGGGATTAGAAATAGTACATGACCTAAGGTGATTGTGCTGAGCATAGAAAGAAGCAAATAGAAAAGAGGAACCAAGGTAAACAGTTAGCCATGAGGTATGAGGAAAAGAAGGCATGTAAAACCCCTGCCAGGTTTCTGATGGGGGAGTTTGAGTAGATACTGGCATCATTCACCAAGATGGGAAAGGAACCATGCTTGGTTCAGTGTGTACTTTGGGGTAAACCATGTCAGCCATGGCTTGGTGTTGGGTTTGGGTGGCAGGGAATTTGACCTCAGGTGGCAGTCCTGACCAGCACTGGCCTCACCACCCCTTGTGTGGGAAGTAAATGGCCAAGACTAAGACTAAGGATCTCCAAACTCAGAAGGAGGTACCATGTCATAGGACCTGCTTTGATATAAGCTGCGCTTAAGCTCATCCTCTTATCTTTCCCTGCACCGTACTCCCTAAGGCAAGCCATCTCCCTGTAATTTAAACATCTGTGGAAATCTCCCCTCTGATGATGCCTCTAGTAAATAAACTCTTTCCAAAAGGAAAACAGGAAGAGGAAATTTTTTAAAACACCCTCAGAGACCTGTTAACGTCTGAAAAGCATTTCCCCCTGAACACCTGGGGTTTCTGGGACACGAGTAGTTTCCAAGTCCCTAAAAACAAGTCAGGAGGACCTGAGTCTTTCCATGGCCTGCAGAGCATGTCCAGTCTCAACACTAGACACACAGTGATGAATCATAAAGAATGGAGGGGAGTCAGATTGGAACTGTTACTAAGTCCAAGTAGTAATTTTTTTCTTACTTAGGATGTGTTTCAGATCTTATAACATCTGCCTGCTTAAATTTCAGCTGGGGAATTTTTTTTTTTTCTGGTTAAAAGATTTCCTGATTTATTATAACACTAACTGATGTTTCCCTGTGCAGTCTCTTTTCCTGACTAGTTTTACATTTCTTTAATCTCCTAACAACCTTGTGGCTTGTGTTTTATCTTCTTCATCTGAAACTAGATATCAGAGGCTGGTGATTTGCCCAAGAACACAGGATGACTGCCCAGGTTATAAGGAGTTAGGCATTGGGTCTCTTGAATCCAAGTGCAGTCTGCTTTCCATTGCTCTTTCCCATGTGTTTGGTTGGAGCCGTCCCTTCTCAAAGGACAGACCCTCATCAGAGCACACACCCTGCTAACAAGCAGTGCAATCAGTGAGAAGGCTCCCCACATCCACCTGCTCACTCATCCAGAGAATACTGTATACTGAGCAGCTCAGGCAGCACTGATTACAAAGGTCAGTAGTCGACACGTGGCTGGAAAGCTTTGCAGAGTAATAATCAGGTGCAGCCTCTTTCCTTCCTCTTAAAACTTGATGATTTGATCAGGGTAACATGTTCAAGGGTGAGAGTTGACCTCTTGGAGGACTATGGCTTTGTGTTCATGATATTCATCTTTCAGAAATATCCGTGACCCAGAGAGATAACAAGTGATGAAATTAGAGAGGCTTTGCATTAGAAGATTCCAGAGAGAGAAAGAAAAAAGGAAGCCAATCACTTCAATTTATAAACAAGGAAATTTGGCCTTAGGAAAATGAAGTCATTTGCCTTAAGTCACAGAGCTGACCGGAGGCAGCTTTTGTAGTAGAAGGCAAGTTTCTGAACTCCCTGTCTGATGGTATTTCCTCACATTGTACAGCACATGGCTACAAAGGATATACCGAAGTAACTGCGTTCATTTCTCACTAACCATGTAAACTTAGGTTTAACACATCGGAAGCAGCCCTCAAGTCACCACTGCAAAGCTGGTCTGAGTGCCTAAGATCCTGAGATCCTGAGTTCTCAGGCAAAGCCATGCCAGTGACTCATGTTTCAATGCCGACCCTCCTGGGCACATCACCGTATTTGTAGGAGCCAAGCCAAATAAACAGGTAGATGAGCTCCGTGAAAACCACAGACCCAGAAAGCCTACTTCTGCCTCTTGTCTGGGGCCTCTGGGAATAGTTATCATACTTATCATAACTGATTAATATAGATAGAAATATGTCCCTTCTCCTTGCCTGTGCCTGACTTAGAAAAAGTATGAGCATGCAATTCCCTATCATTACATGGCTCAAGGAATAGGCACACTTGCCCCACAACATCTCCACCAGTGTCATATCAAAGTGTCTACAGTTTCAAATAAGATTTATGATTCCTTTGATTCCTAAAGGCCCTTGTCTTTTAAGAACTACCTGATGGACTGTAAATTCTCTGGGAAGAGAAAGGACATGCAGAGGCTAAAGGGTAGATAGCAGTGGAAAGAGACATAGGGAACTGCCAGAAACCACATTCACATGCTTCATCTGTCATTAACTTTTATTGAGCACTTAATGTATACCAGGCACCAAGCTAGGTGCAGGGGAAACAAAAATGAATAAGCCATGATCTCTGCTCTGAAGTCCAAGGAAAGAGGTGTGAACAACCATAACACTCCGCAATAAAGTGTAGGAACGGTTATACGCTCATAGTGCTGCGAAAACAGATGAGGACCACCTAACAAGGCCCAAAAGACTTTGTAATGCCGAGGAACTGATGCTCAGGCTGAGTTTTTACAGATGAGGAGCTTACCCTGAAACAAGACCAAGAGGGGATTTGAGGCTGAAGGAATAACCTTATAAGGCAGAGGCAAAATAGACACTGCAAGAACAGCAGGCAATTCTGAACAAGTACGATGGTGACATCACAGACATCTGAGCTTGCTCTGGAATGAGGGAAGCCCTGGAGCAGAAGACTTTTAGTGCAAAACCAGGAAGGATCCAGGTAAACCAAACTGAGCTGATCACCCTCCAGATGGCTGTGAGGGAGGGGGAGATGTTAGCATTTAGAGGAAACCGGTAAAGCAAACTGCACAGAAGGAGCACTGAATGGGAGCTAGGAGCCCTGAGATCAGACTTGGCTTTGCCAACACTAGAAGCCTTTCCGGACTCAGCTTCCGGAAAGGTACTGTGGCAAAGGAGCTCTGATATATGCTCTAAAATTCAAAACTCCATCATCCTAAATGGAGTTACCAAAAGAGCAGAGTTAGGGAGAATCAGCTGCCTTAACAACAAAGCCTCATTCAAAATGAGCCTCTGTCAGGCACTGGTTTGTGGCTAGGCATCAAAGTGATTAAAAAAGCCATCAGTCCCTGTTTGTCATGGTTATATAGATGTATATTAAATTGTAATGATGTGGAGCTGTCAGTTGCACTGTGACTTGTCACAGACTCCCTTATTTATTTGTTCATTTCTCCAGTGAACCAATGGATGGTAACAATACATTTGTTAATTAGTAAAGAGGAAAGAAATGACTGTAGTACCTGAGATATCACATCATTTAGATGATCAGGTGACTTAGGTTATTACCTCATAGAATTCCTCCACTTTATCAGGCTTTGAAAATATTGTGTTTTTTACAAATTGAAGGTTTGCGGCAACACTGCCTAAGCAAGTCTATCAGCACCATTTTCCAGCAGTGTTTGGTCACTTTGCGTCTCTGTGTTACATTTTGGTAATTCTTGCAATATTTCAAACTTTTTCATTGCTATTATATTTGTTGTACTGATCTGTGACCAGTGTATTGTAATTGTCTTAGGGGTGCCTCAAATCATGCCAATATAAGACAGCAGCCCTAATTGATAAGTGTTGTGTGTTCTCACTGCTTCACCAGCTGGTTCTTCTTTCTTCATCACCCTCTATCACCTTGGGCCTCCTTACTCCTTGAGACACAACCATATTGAAATTAAGCCAATTAATAGCCCTACAATGGCATCTACGTGTTCATGTGAAATGAAGAGTTGCTGCCCTAACTGGTGTGGCTCAGTTGGTTGGAGCATCATCCCATAAACCAAAAGATCTCTGGTCTGATTTCCCATCAGGGCACATGCCTAGGTTGTGGGTTCGGTCCCCAGTCAGGGTGCATATAAGAGGCAACTGATAAATGTTTCTCTCTCACATTGATGTTTCTCTCCCTCTCTCCCACCCTTCTCCTCTCTCTAAAAATCAATACACATGTCCTCTGTGAGGACACAGAAAGAAAAGAAAAAGAAAAGGAAGGAAGGAAGAGTTGCTTATCTACTTCTGGTGAAGATGCTGTGGAGATTGTGAGAATGACAAGAAAAGATTTACAATATGATATAAACTTAGTTGCAAAAGCAGTGGCAGAGTTTGAGAGGATTGACTCCAATTTTGAAAGAAGTTCTATTGCAGGTAAAATGCAGTCAAACAGCAACACACGCTACAGAGAAATCATTCAGGAAAGGAAGAGTCAATCTCGGAGGCCAGCTTCCCTGTTGTCTTATTTTAGTGAATCGCCATAGCCATGCTCCTCTTCGGCAACCACCACCCTGATATCAGCAGTCACCATAGAAGCAAGACCCTCCACCAGCAAGAAGCCTGATTCACTGAAGGTTCGGACGATGGGTAACATTTTTTCATAATGAAGTATTTTTAATTAAGATACATACTTTGTTCTTTTAGACATAATGCCATTGCACACCTAATGGACTACAGGATAGTGTGCACATAACTTCCACATGCACTGGGAAACCAAAAAAAAAAAAACAAAAAACTGTGATTTGCTCTACTGTGATACTGTCTTTATTGAAGGGCCCTGGAACCAAACCTGTGAAATTTCCAAGATGTGCCTGTACTAAACTAGACCAAAGCTAGAATTACTTGTGTAATTTTCCCAGACCAATGCTAGAATTACTAAACAAGCTCAGGACTCCCAATTAAGTTGTATAGAATCTCTATCCATATTAACACCAAAACTCCAAGAATGACTTATGTCTACACTGCACCTTCACTATCTACAAAACATAAAGAGACCAAAGTCAGTCAGAGAAAAATAAAAGCCATCAGTGTTTGGGTGAGTTAGAAGATGTGTGGAATAAAATCATATGAGCTCAATAATCAGTGGGCTGGCAGACCAAATTTAGTGCTTCAGGGTCTTTTCCAAACCATCTTCTTCTATGTGAATATTATGAATCCAAAACATAATGTAAGCTGCTAAACTGCATTTTCCATTTTCTGGATTTTTAAGTTTCTCATATACTTCCACAGATGGGAGATTAGCCCAGCAATCCTTGCACAAGTTCTAAAAAATAATCAGTTCCATTTCCAACCCCAGTGATTGTTCTCAGCTTCACAGCTTGTAGCCTCTGCCAGGAAACGAAGCAAACGTTCCCTCTTTCAAAGCAGGTGCAGCAGCCTGACAATAATCCAATAAAAAACCTATTAGCTGGGTCTCCATGACACTCCTGGTATCCATGGGACCCACAATATCTTTAATGTAGATAATAAATCCAGACCATTTCCTCCCGCAATTGCTCCCAATATGGCTCCACTCCTACGACTGTTCCACTAACCTTTTGTTGCTACATTTTCTCATGAATGCTGAATCACTCTCTAATCTTTGCCATGAAACACGTGTGGTCCCACTCAGTGAAACAGATCAATCCACTTGCGTTAGCCAATTGCAATTGCCTACTGAGCCATATCTGTAGATTGCAAACAGCAGGCCTAATACTGACCAAGTTATAAATTATCAGTCATGGCGTGGTGGTTAAGTGATGATGGGTAAAGCAAGAAGACAAGAGGGGCTTTGCGGAGTCACCACATGTATCTCTTGAGTAATCCTGAACATGTGAGCCCCACAGCAGATCACTATGTTAAATAAAACTTCAAGAAAGAGATGTTCTAATCCATACCACAGATTTATTTTCCTTCAACAATGCTGTTATCATATCTCATCTCAATTCAGAAAATCTTTTATTGGAGCCTATACTAAAGACCAAACCTTTCCTCTACCTGCATTCAAGAGTTTCATCAGTAGGCACCCTCTATCCATCAACCCCATCTGTTATTGTTTCCATATGAAGACTGATTAAAGAGGCACAATGTCTCACTGTTTAAGATGCATGATGCTCACTGTCTCATCCCACCACTTGTTGGACCATAAAGGCAGAAGCTAAGTTTGCATTGCTTTGATAACTCTCATGTTCCCGGCACCTAGCACAGTACTTGCTACTTCAAAAACACTAATTAAAACAATAAAATGATGGGTTTGTGTGGGTTTTGCTTAAAAATTAATATTGTGTGCCTACCCTACATTGATTTTTCTAATCCTTAAGACCCTGCATAAACCCTGATCCTTTCTGGAAGATTTTTCTAGGCTATCCTTGACTGTAGTGACCTCTTTTCATCAAAATCCAATTGTTATAGAGCTCATGTCTCTATCTAACTTTTGACTTGGAAAATGTTAGAATTTCAAGAATTATTAGATGGACCAACACTACATTTTTTATAAATGAAAATTCTGAAATCAAAGAGAGAGCATCACTTATTCAAATGTATAATAGTATACCACAACCAAGACTAGAATAGGACATTGGGTTTTTTTTGGTTTTGTTTTTTGGGGGTTTTTATTTTTGGACAACCGCAACTCTTCTGTAACTTAGTCTCATCTGAACCAGAAGCCCATCATTCCTTAAAGGCTTGTGAGGTGTTGATCCTTCCACACTCACAGGGCAGATTCTATTTTATATTTGGTAAATATTGCTAAATGGCACATTTGTTCTCTGATTTAAACCGTTGAAGCCTAAAATGTAGAACGGTATTAAATCAACCTTGAATAACCAAACATGAAAGGTTGTTGGGTTTCTCTCTCCTTCATGTTTAATGAAAAATCGAAGTCGCCTCGAATTTCTGATGATTTGTCTTAAATAGACAAAAACATCTAGGTTGCTATTACGTGTCTTACAAGCAATATCAAATCAACAGCCACTCAGAATAATTAGTTCTCTGGGAAACCATTTCCATTCACCAACGCTTCTGCAAAATGTAACAAAAATATTGTAATAAGAACCTGGAGAAACAAAAAGAAGTGGGAAAGAAAAACAAGTGTCATTTTATAAGATGAGAAAGAACCCTCCAAAAAACTTTACTGCGCATATTATTCCCTGGGGAAAACTATCTATTCCCTGGGGAAAAACTAACTAGCCATTCCCTGGGGAAAACTATCTATTCCCCGGGGAAAAAGTGTCATAAGAAACAAGGAAGACTTCCCCACCAACAGATACTGTCTCTTGAAAAGGTGCTAAGTAATAAGACAGTAAGACAGGTTACCAAAGTCCTAAACCCAGCTCCATGAAAAACTGGCCGAATGGGTAGTCTTACAATTATCTGAGCAGTAGTGCGTAGTATGTTTCCCATAAATACAGGAAAGACTATGTCTGTACCTTTTGGCAATTCACCACGATCCATTTCCTCTCCTCCCTGTGATGCAGGAAAATTACATTTTTTTAAACTCCCAGCAGTTACATGATCATTTGACTAAGATCTAAGCCAATGGAATAGGAATGAACATAATCTAGTTATTGAAAACTGCTTTACATGGTCTCCCCTACGCTCCGCCCCCTTTCCAAACAATCTTAGAAGCCACAGGTTGCAGATGGCAGAGTTGTCATTCACCTGAGTCCCCAAATAACTGTGTAGAGAAGAGATGGCCTGCCAACGTAAACACCGTCCCTAGACAGTTGTCACTGTTATTTAATCCACTGAAATTGGGGGGGGGGGTATTTGTTATTGTAACAATATTTTCTAAACCAACAAAAAATCATTTTCCTGTTTTAAGATTGATATAAAGTGCAAATTTATTTTGAAAATTATAGGAAAATATAATATAGTTCAGAGGGGAGATAATTTGTCAAAATTACATGTAAATAAATTGTACTTTAACCCTGACTTAACATGTTTTTTAAAAGGTGTCAACATGTTTCTATGTTTACATTACTATAAAATGATTTCTTATATTAACAAATAGAAATAGAAAAAAATTAATCTAAAATTTATCAGGTAATATACATAAAGTTTCTTCAGATTTTTTAAAAAGAATTCAGTAATAAATAAGATTTGAAGCCATACTCATATAAATAATTTTTCCAGTCTTTATTCTGATTGGCTAGTGTAACTCTTGGCCAAAAGGAAGAACTAGACCTCAAAGATCTAATCTAAGAGTTTGTGCAGAAGCTTCAAGGAATTGGCACCATTCTCTGTAGCCTCTAGACTTTGACAAGGGAGAAAGATTTGTTTCTCAGTTCTTCAGAGCAGAAGAGTACAAGAAATAAAACTCTGATAATATTTTATCAGATTATAGCCTTATCAGTAAATGGGTGATGCATTCAGTGGTCAGGTATGCACCATTTCTGAAGTTTGTAATTTACTAGGCAACACATAATGAGAACTAACACTTTCATGACAATTCACAGTCAAAGAAATTCTCAAGTTTTCCATTTCATTCAATGGCATCACCATCCTATTTTCAAATTTTAATTTGAATCTTTACCAGTTGTTTCTAGCTCCATACTACCTTTGAGTTTCATCATTTATCTCCCATTTTTAATACCCAGCTTCTCAGATAAACTTTTCAACCCCATGTCTAGAGTCTTGAAAGCTATTCTGATGCTCTTTGCTCAAATACTTTGTCTCTCTAATCAAGCTGCCAAAGAAGGTGACCTAATATTGTTGTATCATATAAAAATAATTGGAAGAGTTATCTTTTACTGAATACTTAGTAAGTGCTGCAATCTATGCTAAATACTCTACATTTACTGTTTTATTTTATGCCTTCAACCACTCTATGGAGAAAATGTGCTTTTTCTTTTCACATAAAAGATTAGTAGACTAAGCCTTGGAGAGGTTAAGTCATTTGTCCTTACTTGCAGTCTCCACTTGTAGAGACAAAATTCAAAACTCAAACCTTGGCCTATCTGACTTCTGAGACTGAAATTTGGTGATTATATTATAGCACCTTTAGAATAAAAATAAAAAGTCCCTTAACCCATTTATAGGTCTTTAAGTAGGGGTTCTTGACAGGATTTGCTACACTACTTGACACACATATTTCATTTTAATTTGAAAAATTTCAAACTAATAGTGAAAAAGCAATATTGATGTATCAACTATTCAATTCGGCAAGTACTTACTGTGTCTATTATGACCCCTCCACATACTAAAGAGTGTGATACGCTGAATTATTTTTAGTGTTAATGTGGCAAAACAACATTACTCTTCGTGTGGAAACAGGACTTCAGACTTGTTAAAGGTGATGTTTTGAATAAAAGATTCATAAAAAGGTAAGGTTGTTGGATACATTCTGAATGGCTTCAAAAATTATTGACCTTCACCCTGAAAGCAATGCTGAAAAGTTGTCTGAACAGGCAGTCATGAGAGCCAAGTATTTACTGACAAGTGCTCATCTGGTGGGAGGGTCCAGATGCACTGATGATGGAAAGACTCCGAAACCAGACAGAGCAATTAGAGGCTGTTTCAATAACGTGTGTATAAAGGACAATAAAAGGTACCAGATATATTTCAATGTCTGCCATATACTTATGATGTACCAGGAATGGCTAGAAATTTTGCATACATAATTTCATGTTAATTTTTGCAAAAAATAGTAAGCTAATATTTATCTTGATGTTATTGGTAGAGAACTTAAAAATTCAGCGAGTTTACACAGTATCTAAAGTCTTGGAAGTAAAGGCAGAAAGGTAAGAATTAATATTAATGATGTTTCAAAGACGTGTCAGTACTGGTGTTTAATCGTGAGTATATAAGACAAGCTAAAGACCTTTGCAAGCTTTTAATCCTGAGATACTAGAAAATGGGGTGTTGTCATTTACGGATGAGAGCTAAAGCGAGCAAAATGGAGCCTCTTCTCCATGTATTTGCTGTACATTCCAGATTAATTTTCCAGATAACTGCCATTTTAATAATATTCCTTCTATTCTCAACACACTTAATTTTACCATATTGTCTCCAAGTGATCATTGTGTATACGTATCTAATGCATCCTCCAAAAACAATAATTTGCCACTACCAAGAGCAAAAGAACCATTGTCTTTTTCTTTTCTAGTTGAATATTCATGGAGTGTTTGGTTAGCAAATTTAAGTTACTAAATTTCAGTGCATGTGATTTAGTGCAGGGAACAAAAGGAATTACAGGCCTTGCATAGTGTTTGTAAGATTATTATTGTTGTTTCTACTGTTGTTTTGCAAAAGTGATTCAAATCTGGAGACTAACTTGTAGTTCACTATTGTTTTTATTATTTTTTAATGTTTTGGGTATACATTTCAGTTTGTAGCACAAATCTGGACACCTAGTAAATGCTTAATAAATACTCATCACTGTTGCTTTTGGAAACTGTTTCCTTCAGTTTATAAATGTGATATTCTTTCCTCCTCAAGAAGGGTCACTGACAATTCTCACTTTGCAAATGGAAAATGTCAAAATACTCATTGTATGGTTGAAAACGTATGCATACTTTATAGTATCTGAAATACATAGTTAAAAAGGGAAAATAAACATCTTAGTATTTTACTCCTATCCACCCTCTAGCCTGAGATTCTTCCTTAAGTGCATGGCTAAGGAAGAAAATAAATGCTTCTAGTTGTTCCATGCTTTGTCCAAATGAGGTTAAGTTTCCCTTAAGTATGTACAGTGTTTTATATGTGCCCATATGTTTTCTTATCTATGACCACATTTTGCCCTTATAATACCCCCAAGAGGTAAGTAGGTAAGAATTACTATCCCCATAGTGCACAGATAAGTGCCAAGTTCAAGGACCTTGCCTAAAATCACACAACTGAGTATTGGCAATCGAGTCTCTGGATAGACTGCCCATCCATCTTCTTTCTCCTAAAGCAGGCAACCTCTGAGGCTAACATTTTTCTCGATTAAAGTTATCCACATTAATTGCAACTGTTTTCCAAGTACATGGATGGGGGAGTGAACAGCTGTTCTTAACCTTAAAGAAAAGTGAGAGAACCACCACAGAGAATTTTCAGGCAATTTACAACTTGAGACCAAGCCTGCATCTGCTGTGACAAATAGAAGGGGTTGGGTAATTACCTACAATGTTAGTCCCTGTAGATAGCCACTCCCCCTAAACCCCTCAAATCACTTTGTCCTTAGAAGCATTCCCTTCCTTCTCTTAGTCTGACTCATTCTATGCTTAATACTGTGAAGGCAAGGACAGGGTCTTCCATGTACCAGATAGCTGGACTGATTGGCTGAACTTGTACTAATGAGCATAAGGGTGTCATTGAGGATCACAGAGGAGGAAAAGCCACCTCTGCTATACTGGAAACTGCTCAGGGTTCCTGATTACAAGAGCAGCTGGGTGAGTGTGGATGTCCCTTAACACCTTTCCCTGATCCCTAAAGGGCCAAATTCAACTTGTTCTTCAAGGTCCAATTACCCCCACCTTCACCATGAAGCTTTCCCAGAATATACTGTGTTGATTTCCCACTTTAATCGAATCCCTCAGGCCATAGATGACTCCTTTTTGTCCCAAGTCATAGACTACCTTTCACTGTTACTTAATTATATCCTTTACATATACATGTCTCCTAATTAAAATGAAAGGCCAGGGACTATGCATTTTATTTTTTGTATTTCTTACCCTACTCCAATCCCCTTCTTATTCCACTCTCACCCTCAACTAAAATAAGCGTCTGGCACAGGATTGAAGTCAGATGAAATATGACAATGTGAATGATTTCTCTAAATATGTTGGGACTTATCCATCCAAACAAATGCTGTTCCCTTTAAAGCAGTGTTCTTGGAAAGTTCTGCATATTGCTGCCTTCGATGATTGCTTCTCTCCCAGATTGGTTTATTCTTTAGCGGAGAGATAGCTGATGTTCACTTTATTTTTGGATTGAATAATTTGCCCACTCCTATGCTTGCCCCTCACCAGTAGACCAAGCACACATCCCTGATTTTTTTTTTAAAAAAAACTTCCCAGTTTGAAGCCTTCTAGTTGGGATTTTAGAGGTATAGCAAATGAAATATTAGTGAGAAGCTCAAGTAAGTACAAATTCAAATTATTGAATGTCTTCACTCTCTGTGTAGAGCAGGTCTTCCCCCTTTAGAGCCTCTGTCATATTAGCATTAGCATAGCATTTTAATTAATAAATCCAAAACTCAAGTAATTAACTATGAAAAACTTATTCTCATTTGCAGTGATAAAGGAATTCAGTGAAGGCACTGAGTAATGTGAACTTGAGAAGCCAGATAAGTCTTCATGGACCACCTGGGACCCACCATAGTGGGTAAGTAAAAGATGAGGGGAAAAGGAAAGACGGCATCTCAAAGAGTCACACAACCAAAAATACTAATACATCTTCTATTGGGCTTTAACAAAGAGGTTGAGGGCTATTCCATCATCACTACCTTCATAAACCTAGATAATATCATTAAATCAAGAAATTGTCTCCATTTGGGAAATGGTTTTCAATGAAAGTATTACCACACCTTTGAAAGGTATGCTAAAAATGACACTAAGTTATGTGGCTTTGAAAAATCAGTTACATAGTCAATGGCCATACCACTCTGAACGCATCTGAAAAAAGAGTTACACTTTGTAGACCTTGACTTCCTCGTCTTTAAAACTGAAATAGTGATTCTTGTCCTGTCTCTCTTGGGATGAAGATGAAGGTCAGATGAGGTCATATATGTGAAGTGCTGTGAAAAGCACTGGTGCAAATGTAAGTAATTAATATCTAATTTGGCTGCTACACTGGAAGATAATGCAGCTATCTGAAGATGAACATGGTGTCCATTTGAGTTACTTATCTTGAAACCATTTCCACCCGGGGCCAACACTTCCGCATGTGAAATCACCAGGCAGTATAATTAGGCTTGACAAAAGATGGTTCTCTTCTCCTTTCTTTTTGCTTCACCATCTACAATTTTGGATCTAAGGAGTGGTTGAAGTATCAGAAGAATCTATTTGAAAATACTGTACCTACTTAGAGCTGCTCTGTATCTCAACATCTATTATAGAAAGAAGGATTGTTTGATGAAATTTGATGAATAAATGAAGTTGCAGACCAACAAAGACTTGGAATTTATTTGTTAATTAATTTAGTAATTTATACCAAGAATGCATCCAGGTCATTTAGGAAATAGCTCCTCTTTCTTGTGATTTAGATCCACTAGTTAATTGGTTTCTCTGCCTGGCTGATTGTCAATCGAGATGCCTACATTGCTTATAACCAACATGTTTATAAACAGAGCAAAGTTATTAATTTGATCTGTTTCAGTTGGTGGGCAATGTAAGGGAACCAGCCTGTGTCTACGTAGTTCCCTTGAGATGTTGTGTGTTTTCAGGATTACCACCTTAGAAAAAGTCAGGCTGTGTCTGTCTGCACAACACCCACAAGACTGGACTATTTAGGCTATGCAGCCAAACAACTCATTGATTCAGTGGAACATATCCATTGCTGGACTGAACTTCTGGTTGTTTAACGGAACTGCATGGTTAATGAACTTTGATTGGTTGACCCAATAATGTTGTGGAGACAGAGTCTTTATTATTTTTTCTTTAAAAAATGTATTTCCTTGAAAAGACTAATGATTATATTTAATCACCTAGATACAGATAATCAGCCTAAGTTAATATAAAAGATATTGGTTTGGGAGCTAAGAGAGCTGTATTCTCATCTAGTCCTACTTCTCCCATTACCTATTTGACCTTAGGAAATGCATTGCAACCCCCCACCCCACCTTTTCTCCCCATTACCACACTCTTTCTCACCTCTCACACTCGGCCTCAATTTTATCATTTGTAAATGAAATATTGAAACCAGATCTCGAACTTGGGTTTCATGAACTTCTGATGCTATGCTCATGCTGCCTTTTTCACTAGAGAATCCATGCTTATATAGGCTTCAAACATCTGAGTGTTCATTACCCATCTCTAGTATAGATGGACTTACAATCTATTATGAGACAGATTCTATTTTAGAGAAAGGAAGGGTACACACAAGGCTTCCCATTGGAGTTGACACCTAAGCTTCATATTGGACTATGGGTAGAGGTTAGACTGGTAAAAAAGGAGAGAACAAAAGGGAGAGTTTCAGACGGAAGCAGAATTATGATCAAAGGTATGGAGATACAAGGAACAGCAGTGCTTCTACAAACACAGCTACTGCTCAACTTACCTTGAGTGCAAACAGGGACAGACGGCAGGAGTTAGCACTGGATAATTAGGCAGTGCCTACGGTGTGGTGGCTCGTACCTGTCCAATGAATTATAGGTTCTACCTTTTTTCAAGACTTGTTTTGAGTGATGACAAAGACCCTTACAAGAAAGCTTACATTCATAAGCCTAGAAATTCCTGATGGCTCTGGAACAAGAAATTGGTGCCAATGTGCAATGTGGTTGGAAGGAAAAGAGGTTTGTGTTAAAGCAGGAATGCCATTTGGGAAGCTGTCACAGCCATCTAGGTGAGAAATGAGGGGGACCCACACCAAAAGGCAGTGAGGTGGATATGCAAAAGAAATTATTTTACTTGGCACAGCCGTTACCTGAGAGATTATGGGCAAGAGCTGTGAAGGGCAGCATGGTTCCTGTGTGCTCATTTAGGACTGCGGTGAGTAAGGGTATATTTTACTTTATTTATTTTTTAAACTAGCAGTTACAAAAACATGTCAAAGCTGCACACCAATTAATGAACCCCTGCAGGCTGCGCTGAGGTTTTATTAGAGGCTATGGGAGATCTGTTGGCATGGCAGCCAAAGGGAGGCTTTGGTTCACAGTGGCCTACATCCATGGCAAAGCTGCATTCCTGACTCCACAGACAGCTATCTCATAGTTATGTGGTCTGAGAAGCGTTAGGTCTGAGATTCTTACCCTGGCTTTACCAGCCAGCTAGCCATGCATGTTCAAGCATATGATGCACCCAATAGGGTGTCTTGGCAAAGAGCAGATCTGAAGAAAGACAACTTCAACCTGAGCCCCTGCCTGCTCACTTATCAGCCCTGTGACATGCCCACAAGACAAGAGCTAAGCTGATTCCCCAAATGATGTCAGGGTGATTAGTGGTATCTTCCCTAAGCCTCCTCTCTCCATCCACTGAAAACTTGCTCTGTACCTCCCCACTACCCTCCCATGAATAGCTGTTGTTGATGAGAGCACTGGGCTACATTCAGATACCCTCGCAGGCCCTTTCTAAATCTCTTACAGGTTTTGAGGTGGGAGATTAAGCCTTCCACTTCAAAACCTCAAAAAATAATACAGTGTGTGAATTTCATTGTCCTTTTCCTTCTAGCTACCTAGCATTACAGCTGGTGTCTTCTATTCCTGTCATAGCAAATCTAATAAACTAAATGAGGTTAGAAGTTCCTGAATGATAATAGCCTCAGAAAGCTGACCTTCTTCAAGAGAATGTGTGTTTTTCTTAGCAGCCTTCAAAGCTTTAAATCAAAGCATTATAGGAACAGAGATGAGGATGCCGTTGCAGATGGACGGGAGATAGCTCAGAGGAAGACCCTATGAACTTTGACTTATGATCCTTAAGCACAAGGAAGGTATGATTTGTTTTTTTAATGGTGTATGACTTCTATGCAAAAAAAAAAATCCATCTTGTATAAGAATAAAACTTATTATTTGCAAAGGCTAAGATGTTTCACTTTTGGTATTGATACCAGTCAACCCCATTATAATGAAAACTCAGCTAAGATGTCCATGCTCCAGATGAAGGCCACTGAATTCAGACCCAATGGCCCACAATCTAAGTCTGACGTAGGATTCATTTCCACAGGTTTGGGTCCACATTAGCTCTCCAGGTAAGAAGTTAAAGATTCTAAGAGCCACCCAGTCTTAACCATGCATGGAGTTTAGGCTGTGACATGGGGGTTGCTAATGGGTTCCTTGGCCTCAGACTTCTTCCCTGAACTGCATGCCGCAAAGCCTATAACCTCATCATTCAAAACTCACTCCCTTGAGTTTTTAAATTCACCATTTCTCTACTAAGCAGAACCAGGTGCAGTCTAAAGCTGGTTCTGATTCATACCTTCAATAGATCATATTCTATCTGAAACTTTAGCTGGGCAGAAGATTATAACTCAGGGACTCATAGACCAATAATAAATTGACAACAGACCTTCAGGGACCTGTGGATCCTGGAAATACAAGCAAAACTTCTATTTCAACACCAGAATCCCCATTCCTGTCTCTGTGGGGAAGGATAGGAAACCTTTAAATTCATGCAGATGCACTTTTCTGGAGAAAAGCCCTCAAGTTTCATCACGTTCCTGATCAGATTATTGATAGGGAGAGATTTAAAATGATAAAGAGACACAGAACAGGATAACAGATTCAAAGCAGTTTGGTAGGGTTGTGGGAGGGGAGGGTTGTGGGAAGGGAGCAGGTCTGAACGGGGTCATAGAGAGCCCTTGAGACTAACTGTCCTGTGGTCACATCTCATGTGCAGAGTCAAGAGTGGCTCCTAATCCTGATCCTTGCTCAGTAGTTGTCCATGCCATGTCCTGACCATTGCAGCAGCTCCTCCAGCCCACCTGGGAATGCCAACCCCAGAAGAGGCACTTTGAGGCTCCGCTCTTGGGATACCTTGCCACACGACTTTCCACGGCTGGTCTCCCCACACAGTTTAGAATCTCTCATGAAAAAGCTGTATTATGCCCTTAGGCATAGAAACCCCTTCATTTCTCGCCTTTTCCCTGCTCAAGTTGGCCTGAGCATTTGGGGTCTGGCAAAGCCCTTGTCACTGCTTCAAGGAGGAGGCAGAGCTGGGATCTGGTTCAGACCTGGGGAAGCTGGTAAACACACTGGGCTGAGCTCAGCTCTGGCGGAGGCTGCCTTCAGGGACTGGGACAGATGGGTCAGACCTGAAGTCCAAACTCTCCTACAGAAATGGCAGACGGGAGCCATGCCACTTACAGCAAACATTTCCTTGCTTATTACCACTGACTGGGTCCTCCAGGCAGGTGCAAAGAGCATCCTCTAGAAGAGCTTACAACCTGTCTCATACAGATAATCAGGCATTCACCCACACAACCAGAAGTAATGCATGCAGCCAGATTTAGCTTGGCCCTATGCCTCACCCCAATGCCTCTACACCTCTCCCCATGTACACATGTGCGTACATAGACACGCAGTCTCAAAGCTTACCAAAACAAGGCAGATAGAGAAAAAATGCCACTAAGCCTATTGAATAATATTTGTCATAGCTTCACAGTAACATATGCCCATTATGGAATATATAGGAAGGTAGAGAAGGAAATAAAAAGTACCCATATTCATACCAACAGTGGTAGCCTCTAGATGTATTTTTCTCCCAAAAGAATACAAATTGTACACGCCACATAGAAACCGCTCCATTCTATTCTATTTTCTCCGTAGTCAGGGCTAATCTTGGAAAGATGCTCAAAAGATATAAAAATAGCCAGGTCAGTGCTTCCTAAAGCACTGGGCTCTATGATTTGTAACCTCTATGGACTCTTTATTAATAGTTTATGTTAACAGTGTTATGTGGTCAAACAAGATTGTGAAATGCTGGGTTTAACAAAATTAAGTAAGTTTCTTTATCACTAAGTCTTTAATATGCTATATCCATTTTAAGTATTCCCAAGCATAAGATAGGCCATGAGGCTATCCCCAAACGTATTTTGACCATAGAATCCCCCTGACACAGAACATTTCATTTGCCTCATGTGTTATGAGTAGTTAAGGAAATGCTAAAATAAAACTCAGGGGAAAGAAATCCTATGATCATTTCTGGCTCTAACACTTACTCAGTATTTGATTCCAATTATCTAATGCTGTGTAACAAATTACCTCAATACTTAGGGACTTAAATCAACATTTATCATCACAGTTTCTGTGAGAGAGAAATCCAGGATTGGCTTAGCAGAAGGCCAAGGGGCTGGGGCTCAGGGTCTCTCCCAGGCTGCAGTCAAGATGTTGGTTGGGGTTATAGTCATCTCAAGGCTTGTCTGGGGGATCTGCTTCCATAACACTCACCTGGTCATTGGCAGGATCCATTCCCTTAGGGTTGTCAAAGTCTGTTTCTTACTAGCTGTTGTCCGGAAGCCTCCCCCAAGCCTTTGCCAGGTGAGCCTCTGCAGCTTGCTTCATTATAGGAAGCACACAAGAAGAGCCAAAGAGAAAACAAGCAAGAGGAAGTCATGGTGGTTGTAAGCTAGTCTCAGAAATAGTGTCCCACCTACCACATTTTGCCATATTCTATTTGTTAGAAGAAAGTCTCTAACACACAGGGAAGGAGACTGTCGAAGAGTGTGATTAACCAGGACAGCAGGGATCAAGGGAGGCCATTTTAAAACAGGGGTGATCCAGGTCCATCCGTGCTGTTGCAAAGGGTAAGAGTTCCTTCTTTTTTATAGCCATGTAGTATTCCATTGTGTAAATGCATCAGTGTTTTTATCCACTCATCTACTGACAGGCACTTGGACTATTTCCAGATCTTGCTATTGTAAACAATGCTGCTAGGAACACAGGAGTGCAATATTCTTTCTGACTGATGTTTCAGGATTCTTAAAATATATTTCCAGAAGGGAATTTCTGGTCAAACAACAGTTCCATTTTTTTTTTTCCCCAGAGGAAATTCCATACTATTTTCCAAAGTGGCTGATCTCACTCATATGTGAAATCTAACAGAATAAACTGACAAACAAAGTAAAGCCAGAGGCATGAATACATGGAGCAGACTGACAGACCAGAGAGGGTAGAGGGTGGGGAGAAGTAGTAGAGATTAGCCAAAGAACATACATGCATATATGCATAGTCCGTGGACATAGACAACAATGTGGGAAGGCCAGGGCAGGGAGGGGGGCGGGGGTTGGGTGGATGGGGACAGAGAGAGGAAAAGGAGAGGCATCTGTGTCAATAATAAAAATAAATAAATAATAATATAAATATAGCATAGCTAGTCACAGCTATTTGTAATGATCACAGGATCCTCATTCTTCATTCAGAAGATTATCTAATCTCCATATCGAAAGCTAGGAGACTTGAGGTTCTGTAAGGTTAGATGTGTTTCCCTAGGTCACAATGTACCAGGTGGTGACAATCCCTTAGCAGGGAAACAGATCTTCTGAGTGTTAGTTTGGTGCTTTTTCTATGGCGGCAGGCTGCCTGAGTGTTTACATCTATAAAATAAAATTAATGATCTCTGGACTGCCTTTCTCCCTCCACAGAGATCTATGAGAAACCAGAGCAATCAAAAAACTGAAAATGCTTTAAAAGCATACAATGATAGCTATTCAAAGTTATATTTCCTTGCTATTATTTCTTTTAATAATAATGTTCAGTGCTTAGGTTTAGGGCCAAACAAACTCATGAGGTGAAATTTCTTCTTACTCCTCCTTTTCCTTTCTTTGCTGCTGCTCTTACCAGCTTTGGGACGATGAATACATGTGTTTCCTACTGAGGGAGCCCATGGAGCCAGACGCTTGTCTCCTTCTCATTCCCTTGTTTCCAGTGCCACTTACTTGGCATTTCTATTCCCATTATACTTGTATCAGTGCCTACTAACCTTGAGTTGCCTTCTCTGAGTTTTTCTCATTAGTGGCAATGCCTATTCAACCTGAAAAAATTCTGCTTCCTTCCTGAACAGTTTTCATGTGAAAGGAATGGGCGGGGATACCGCAGAGACCCAAACATCCTGCCATCACACCTATCCACCGGAAGTGTCCCATGAGGTAGAGGTCCACCACCTCTGCGGACTCCTACAGGATCCCCACCACTGGAGTGTTTTCGTACATACCCAAAACCTTACCTTCTCAGCCTCAGAGCTACCATTTTTTTGAGGATCCACTTTTAAAGCACTCCATAGGGTCATTGTTGATTTCATACACACATACTCAAGTGAGTAGAAGAGATAAAGGACGGGAGAGACAGTCAAATCCCTTGGCCAACTTCAAAACCAAGAGCAAAACAGGGAATTGGCCCAGGGCATCTCCGCTTCCAGATTCTAAACTTGTGTTTTTTTCCCCACATCACCATAAACATTCAGGATTTTGATTCTATTCTCAAGCATATTCTAGGCAGCACGGAGGAAGGAAGTTTGCGTCTTTATCTGTAACCTCAATGCCTCGTATAGCATTTAAATTAGTTCCATGAGCTGTCCATTGCAGACACATTTATCATTTCACCATCCTTGCTAAGATTCTTGAGGGCAATACCTTGCCTTACTCTTCTCAGCAGCCAGAGCAAGTCCTCTAACATATTACAGGTGTGTTGTTTATGTCTCCTCACCCTGTCACCTCAGGAGTTGCAGGCCGTGACCTCATGGGGCAAAATCATAAGTTCAGTGAATGCAGGTAGAAAAGATTATGCCATGGGAACTTAGACACCTAACCCCAGTGAGCCAATAAATGCCTGCCAGTGAGTGGCCCCATGTCGCACTATCACTGAGGAAAGAATGAAGTGGGCTTCCCAGTGAATGTTCTTGGCATACGAAGGATGGTTCCTGAGACTGAGGAGCTCCCTTTAATTTGTTCTGAATCATCACCTTCACACTTCAGAGAAGTCAAGCTGTTCTTTTATGTTTCCTGTTGAAAGCCAGTTTATCCACACATTTGAGGAAAGAAGAGCATGTCAGGGGCTTCTGGACAGTCTTCACATTTCTCCTGGTATATTTTGTTCCAAAATATTTGTTCTTCCAAGAGTCGAACATAGTACCTTTTCAATCTCCTCAGGCCGCCCACATTTTAACCTTATCTCAATCATGAACATTAGCCTAGCTCAGATGTGTATACAATTAAAGTATTTGTTTACAGAGCTTTCTATCACAAGCCCAGAATAATAATCAGGTATCATTCTGTCAGTTCATGTTGCCAGCAAAACTCTTCTTGACATTCTCCCAAATTTCTCTCACATTCATTTACCTTGTCTCTACTTCTTGGCTCCTCATTCCCTTCCTTCCTGAAGTAATTGAGAACAGGAATCTCCCTGTCAAGTTAGTTCCTCGCTCTTTTGCCAAACATTCTTTATTTCACTTATTTATTGGGCTCATACATGTCCCCAGAGTTTACAGTAAGCCGGAGATTCACTGAATCCCAATTTAGTATTTCCTTTGCCACTAAATCCATCTCTTTATTACTGTTCAGCCTTAACAGCGTGCATTGGTGCCAGAAAATACAACATTTATCTCACAGCTGAGGTGCAAATAGGATATTCTTTGAAATATTTTGCCCTTTATCTGGGAGCTATAAAAGACAAAAATATATTCTGCTTAACTTAATGTCAGCCTCCTAGCTCCAGCTGTGCCGTCTGCCGTTACAATAACAACCATCCTCTGCACAGTTTAAGCCTGGTCAAAGATTTCCCAAACACACACAACATTGTGATAATACTTCAATTCTCTTTTTATAAATTTTCAACAGTATTTAAGTCATTTGTAGTAAAAATGTGCAAAATAGTTTTACTTTTGTCGGCATGGACATTAAAGAATTCTCACTGATCGAGAATTACTCGAATACATGGAAAATTGAAGCCAGATCACACAAACTCCAAGACAAGCCACTCACAAACAGAGATCAGAGTCTGACACAGGGGAGGAGGTGGTAGCCTCTCGGTCCCTCGGGCTCTTTTCTCTAAGGCAGCTCAGTCATTCCTTCCGCAACCCCATCTCCTGTCTCTTTCCACAGAGGAAGAGCTTTCCTGATCCCAGCCCTCAACAAGGCAACTTCACATCTGTGTCTGACAGTAGCAGACTCCAGGGGGATGTGAGGTTTGGTCCAGAGCTGGACCACTGTGTCCTCATAACGTGTCATCATGTTTCTCCCCATGGTCAGATTCTCCCAGCTGGAGTTTTTATTAAAGAACATAGTGAAGCAGTTGCTAAGCATCTTATACACAAAACATGCCTGAAAATTTTTGGAAATTGAAAAGATATGAAGGAAATGAAATTTTAAAACTTGAAAGTGGTGAAGAAAATGAAAAATAAGCCATTTTTTTTTAATCTTCTAGATATAAAGCCAGTTGGTTCACTTAGGAATGTAAAATTGATTATATAATATTTAAAATACTTTTATAATTCTCAATTTTTATGTATTGAATGACACAAAGGCTTACCAGATAGCTTTAGGAAACTGGAGTTATTTTTAAGAGTAAGAGTCACAGGGATATAAAGTACAACATAGGGAATATAGTCAATGATACTGTAGTAACTATGTGTGCGGTCAGATGGGTACTAGACTTATCAAGGTGATCACTTCATGATTTACATAAATGTCTAATCACTATGTTGTACACCCAAAACTCATATGTCAACTGTAACTGAAAAAAATTTAATGAAAAAAGGAAATGAATATCAAGTCTTAGATATAAAAAAGACTAAATATTCTTTGCATGACTTTTATAATTTCATATTTTATTTCTAGGCCTTCATGTCTCCATAAACAACATTCTGTTGAGTCCTACATAAGGCAATTTAACTGGACATAACAATTTCAGCAAAAAGTCTTCCTTTATACGCATTAGTTAGTTAGTTCATATTTTGGAGGCGGTTAGGGGAAACTGGTACTGATTCATTCAGCAAATAGTGAACATTGAAGAAAAAAGCACCTGACCCATGATGCTATCTATTGAGTTCTGCTTCCAGATGCACCACTTGCTGTGCGATTCAGGTGGAAATACTCAAATGCTGTGAGTGGCAGTTTGTCATGGAAATAGAAGTATCTTTCACCTTACAAGGTTTCTGTGAGACTCACGTAAGATGGCATGGAAGAACTTCCTAGTGAATAAAACCTTTTGTTTAAGTAGGTACTTACTATTATATATATTGTATATTATTATACATAGCCAGGTACTTCCATAAAATGTTGCTTCTTTATTCATGCTACCAATTGAATTAGTGAAGATAAAGTCTATTGAGTTCAACAAGCCATGAGCATCTTATGTGGTCTGTCCATAAACTTACATGTTTTCATTCTGGGTCTGTTGGGCAGGCAGCTTTTAATTACAGCTCGCAATAGCCAGTGGTCTCCAGCACTAGCCAAGTTCCTGCAGAGCAGATGAGAGATTTTTCCTTTTATGTACAACCTCGTGGTTCTGCAAAGAAGCACAGTTCTATTCCCCTTTTCCCAGTATTTATTCTTTTTCTTTTTCTTTTCCTTTATTATGTAGGCTGGAGCTCTGAGCAAAATACTGAATCAAAATCTTACTAGAAGACAACCCTATCTCCTGATATTTCATTAGTCTTTGCTTTTCTGTAACATATTTGAGGACTGCAAAACAAAACACCACTCAGTTTCGGTTGTCTGAGATTTCTTCTTGGCTGAACTTGGATTATGCTTTTGGCAGGACTGCTCCAGATGTGATATTGTGTTCCTTTCAGTCACTGTACGAGAAGGCACAAGATGCTGTTAGTGATTTCAGTCTCAAGCACTTGGTTAAGATGTTGTTTTTCAGGCTTTTTTATTGTAAAGTTATCTTTCCATTGGTAATTAGTAAGTATCTTATGGGATTGTGAGACTATGTAAAAATCCTGTTAATCCTCAATGTTTAATCCACTATCTTCAGTCATTCTTTGATGATCTGGTCTCAATCAGTTTTATGATGATGGTTCTCAAATAGTGATTTTCTAATTCTATGTTTTCTTCTACATTTAAAAATTGGCGTTCTGTTTAAAAAAAAAATTTATCATTTATTTATTTTGCATCTATGCAGATTTATACATTCTTATTTCATTTCATTGGTTATAATTACTAACCACCATCCTTAATTTAGAGGTTAAAATGACCCAGATTTGACCAAGGGGAGCTCCTTCAAGCTGGCTCCTGGGTCCATTTGCTCTGTCATCATCATTCTTTGAGCACCCACTTACTTTCTTGCACAAGATATTTCAGGCTTATCTTATCCTTTCCTTCTCCAGTCCAGGAATCAGCCATTTATCCTAGGAGTCCTGGCTCCCCTCATTGCAGCATGAAACTGCAACCAACATCTGGGACTAAGTATGGTTATTGTTACTTATAGTTTTTGTGTTTATTCACTTGTTTTTAATCTCATCTGCAAATCTTAGTCTCTTGTTGAAATATTCTTATATTAAACATAACTACAAAAATCTCAGTTTGTTCCATCAGATTTTTGCCTTTAATATACTCCTTTCTTGCATTTTGAATTAACTTTTTTATTATATATTTCCCCCTTACCTTGGTATAAATGCAATTTTTTAAATTTTAATTGTTCTTGTACAGTTTTCTTTTACTCCCAACCCAGCCCACCACCCCAGCCCTCCCCACCTCCCTCCCATTTCCACCCCACCTAGTTTTTGTCCACATGTCCTTTATACTTGTTTTTGTAAATTCTTCCCCTTTTCCCCTGAAATTCCCTCTCCTCTCCCCTCTGATCCCTATCAGCCTGTTCTCTATTTCAGTGTCTTGGGTTGTATTTTACTTGTTTTGTTGATTAGGTTCCTGTTAAAGGTGAGATCATATGGTATTTTTCTTTCACCACCTGGCTTATTTTGCTTAGCATAATGCTTTCCAGTCCCATCCATGCTGTTGCAAAGGGTAGGCGCTCCTTCTTTCTTCCTGTTGCATAGAATTCCATTGTGTAAATGTACCATAGTTTTTTAATCTATTCATTTACTGATGGGCACCTAGGTTGAAATAAATAAATGCATTCTTTCATATTGTTATTTTCATAGTTATCCTGGAGATTACAACATGCATCATTCCCTAATGTGTATATAATTAGAAAGTGTATAAAATTTAAATACCTCATGAGACATTAACTAAATGTACTTGTCTCCATCTCCTGTGTTACTGTTCTTATGACTTTTCAGTTTACATGTTTCAAACCACTGTTTTAAACAATAAATGCTTGTTTATATTTGCTCACATTCTTACTTTCTGATGCTCTTTATTTCTCTCTATAAGTATCTTCCTGTCTCAAAAACGTGTATTAGTATTTTTTAGTACTGGTCTTTTTGTAACCCAATGTCTCAGATTTTGTTTGCATAAAAGGATTTTTATTTCACATTTATTTTTTAATGACTATTGGTGGGTTTAGAAATTCTAGAGTGAGAGTTAACTTTATTTCAGATATTATTCCACTGTTTTTCAAAGGTTGGCTTCTGTCTTATTATTCCTACTTTGGAGGTAATCTGTGTTTAATCTCTGGATGCTTTGGAAATTTTATCTTTAGTTTTCTGCAGTTTTACTGAGATATACCAAGTATTACAGATTGAATGATGTCCTCCCATGGCCCCCCGCCCCCACAAAAGCTGAAGCCCTAACCCCCAGTACCTCAGAAGGTGACCTCATTTCAAAATGGTCTTTACTGAGACAATCAAGTTAAAATGAGATCATGAGGGTGGTTCTCATCCAATGTGACTAGTCCTCATCAAAGGGGGTAAGTGGCACAGAGACAGACACACACACAGGGTAGATGAGGGGACAGAGGGTTGGAGTGATGCGTCTCCCCACCAGGGAGTACCTGAAGCTCCCAGAGGGTAGAAAAGAGGCACGACACAGATCCTTCCCAGACAGCATCTTGATTTCAGATTTACAGCTCCCAGAATAATACATTTCCATTGTCTCAAACCACCCAATGTGCGGTAGTCTGTTCCAGCAGCCCTTGAAAACGAACATGCCAAGATATGGTTTTCTTCATAATTTTCTTTCTGATTTCATTGGGCAGAACTGGTGCACCATGCCCGCACAGCAGTCATCCTACTTGGAGGCTACAGTACTCAGGGATGCAGGACTTGATGTTTTTAACAACTCTGGGGGAATTTTTACGTTATCTGTTCACATCATGTCTTCTATTCTACTTTTTTTTCTGACATGCCAGCATGTTAGAATTCTCCATGATGACCCATATATCTCTTCCACTTTTTTGTGTATTCTCTACTCTTTCTCAGTGTGCTTCAGTCTGAGTATTTTCTAACATCTATTTCTAGTTTATTAATTCTCTAGTCTACTTGCCTGATGTAATAAAATATATCAATTTATTAAATTCTTAGTTTTATTCATTGCATATTTTTTAGTCCTAGTGTTTCTATTTTACTGTTTTACAGATCCCAGTTCTTTGGTTACATTATTTATATTTTTGTTTTATATACATTGATAATTATTTCAAAGTCCCTATCTTATCATTCTAACCTATGATTCCCTTTCTATTGTCTATTTTTGCTTGGGGTCAGAGGTGGTTAATCATCTTATCTTTTGGCTTACTTGGTAAGTTTTGACTGAACTCCAAATATGCCTTCTAAAAATTGTGGTGACTCTATATGATGTTATCTTTCTTCAGATAGAGAGTATTGCTGTATAAACCGCTTCCAACTGGGGCTCACCTATTTCAGATTAGTCTTGATTTCTTGAGTATAGCCCTTTGAGTATCTCATTACGAAGCCTGGAGTGTTCACCTCGGTGCTCCTGCGTGATGGGTTCTAACTGCCAAACACTGACTCCCATTACATCAGAATGCCAAATCTCTGCTAAATGTTTAGCCTTGAAGAGGCAGCTTTTGCATGATTTTTGTGAGTATGTCCTCCACATGTACTATTCCAGAGTTAACAAATGTCTGGAGGGAGATTTTTCCAAAAAGCTTCAGGTTCACCTCTCTGTGGTTTTCTTTCCTGTGTTGTCTTCCCCCCTCAAATTATGGCTGTTGTAGCATATCTGAACTCCAAGTTTCTTCTCCCTAACTTTGTGAGCCTGCCAAAAGCTCTATACTGCCAACTTAGTTTGGTTTCGGTGCCATGATCTGTGAATCAGCCCTGAGGATTAAAAGCAGCCATAAATTCTAAGCTCACTTCAATGCAATTCACTCCTCTTCAGGATTTTGGACCTAAATGCCTGGTTGTCTTAGTCGCTTTCTAATACTTTCAAAGAACTACTTTGCTTCTCCCCACCCCCAAATCTAACCCAAAAATTTTGGTAGAAGATTTTGTGTGAGATCAGCAATACCATCACAGGCAGAAGTAGAAGTGTTGCTCATTTAATTTTTGAATCCTGTAACAAAAGAGATGATAATTTCTACCTTGCTCACTCTATGGAGAAGTTGAAGTTAATTTAACCTAGAGAAAAGGAAACTGGTAGGAAAGAAAAATTATTAATTAGTTTAGTAACTTATTCATCAAAACTCCATTGAGTACCCAGTTTGTAGGGGACATTGTTCAGCAAAAAAGGAAGGGAGGGAGGGAGGGAGGAGGCGGGGGGGACCCTACTCACATGGAGCTTTCATTCTCATGAATTTAAATAAATTTGTATGCAAGTAAAATTTTATCAAATAATGACAATTTCTAGACAAGGAATTAAAATAGAGCATTAATACTGGAGATTAAGGGGTCAGGGAAAGGTTTTCTGAGGAGACAGTGCCGAACCTGAGATCTGAATATAAAGAAGATAGAAACCATCTGAAGACTAAAAGGAATAACAATACAAACAAGGGGAACAGCTAATGTAAAGTTAAACCCTAAGATAGAAATGAGTGAGGTAAGAGAAAATTAATGTCAACAACTGCTATGTGAAACTTCTCTCCTGTCCCCCTTCTCATCTCCCCACCAGTTCCTCCTGCTGGAGAGCCTAACAGGAGCTAGTTAGTGATGGAGACGGAGAATTATACTGTGCAGACTCCTACCCTAACAGTACAAGCAGAATATAAAGGTAGATTTGGGCTGAGAAACAGCAGTTTAAAAATAAGCACTGTCCATTGTTTTGGTTACTTGTACCTTTCTACACATATTTAATAAACTCCTAAACAGTGACAATAACATCATATTTACACCATATGAGATGCCACCATCTTTTATGCAAACGAAGATACTCTTACCTTTGTCTCAAAAAAAAAAAAAAAAAAAGGTTGACACAAAGACCTAAAAGTCATTGTTCTTGTTTTCAGGTGACAATATTTCTATTTATAGGTAAATCACAATCCTACCTTATTCTGCAACATATAGACCAAATTTAAAATTACCCACCATCAATGCTTCCTATGTAAAATAGTGAAAGGGAGAGGGACAAATATTTAATGTATGCATAATAAGGGAGAAAGAGATTGTGTTTAACTGCAACTTCCAGCACTCATCATCTCTTTCCTGTTTTCCTTACCTTCAACTACCACCTCATTTGATTGAAATTCTTTATTTGGAGGTAAACCAAGCTGTCCTGCCATAGGGATCTGAATCCCATCTATATTTCATGTTGAGGTCTCCATGAACATTTGGGTATGGAAGCACCAGGAAATCCCTGAGTTTCAGTTAGAGTCTCCTCTGTCCTACTTCAGGAAAGCAATTACCTATTTTTGATCCATGGTTGGGAATCCACATATGTGGAAGGCCAGCAATAGTTATACATAAATTTTTGACTGTGCAGGGAGCCCAAACCCCTAACTCCCAGGCTGTTCAAGGGTCAACCATATTTTTCCCTCAGTAATCAGAATCAATCAAATTAACCAGTAAAATAAATCTATTTCTTTGCCTGTTGTTTCTTGGGCATAAGTGCCAGATGTCAGCCTCAACTCCAGTTCAATCAAGTTATTGTTGTTTTCTCTAGTGAAGGAATCTCTCCATTGAGATCAAAGGCTTTTAAATCAATGAGACCCCAAGTTAGAGGCCCAGGAAGTAAAAGTTTTGTATCATACACTACCTGAACACCCATCCTGCCCCAACTATGTGGGCTTAGGAGGATCCAGAGCAAACACAGAGAAATAGACAAGGGAGGCAAAACTACCACCCCAGAAAAGTTCCATGATGTATGTCCTCTGTAGACTGGGGATGATGGTGGGAGATGTTGACATTGACATGAGCTCCCTAATTTCAGTTGGAATGATGGTATCCCAGAAAGGCAGGGCCCACTGGGCAGCTCTGGGGACACAGTGGGCACAAGTGGCATAACCACTGGGGACACAGTGGGAACAAGCATCATGGTGGGCAGCAGACACAGAGTGGTACCCAGAATGTGGCCCAGAGTCCCTGGGGTATCATTACAGGTGACTAACTGATGATACTCTCCTTGGAAATAGATGGACAACTTACTCTAGCAGTACTTTATCTGACAGTGCTTATAGGCACTTTCTGAAACTCAAGCGGGAAGACATTATTTAAAGAAGAAAGGTGTAAGAAAATGTGAGTGAAAGGAAATTAGTAACAATGACTAAGTTTTAACTGTGACTATACTCCTGAATCTGGCACAATCATGGGCAAGAGACTTCTCTTGGGATCTTAGCTTTTGCAATTTTAAAATGAGAATACCAAAATGATTTAAAATGGTAATAAGAGGTAAGTATAAATGAAGCATCTGCAATGCACCAGACAGTTTGAAAAACTTAACATGTATTATCTCATCCAATCCTCTTATGAAATAGGTTATATTATTAAACCCATCTTTCAGATGAGTCAACTAAAACAGAGATGTGAATAATCCAAGTTTCAAAATCTAGTGGCAGTCCAGGGTCTTAAATGCCACTAAGTCATGAATGAAATCCCTGGAACCTCAGTTTCAATATCAGCAGTCTTCTTTTCCAAGTCTGGTATGTGATAGCCCCATAGCCCAAGCTGATCCCCACAAAAGACCAATTTTAGGGAAACAGAAACCAGCCTTCTGCAATTGTTCTTATTGTGTAACTTAACTCAGGTGGACTAATTTGGCTGTAAATTCTTCTACCAGGCATCCATGCCCCACAGGCTTCTGGGCACAAGAACAAAAATAACTAAGTGCATAATGATCACAACAGGGACAACTTGCCCAAACATATCCATGTGCCAGAGCGCACAGGAGAGGAAGAGAAATAATTTCCCATCAACACCCCTAATCATTCTGGGAGACAACTTCACAATGATTGCCAAAGCAGAAACAGGATGGCAGGTAGGTGGGAGGGCTGGGGGTTACGAGGCATCCCAGAACAGCTTGGCATCTTAGAAAAGCAATGGCAAAGGTACGAGACACTTAAGCTCTAGTCCTGCCTTGACTCTGAACTGCTGTTCAACATGGAACTTGCTCTCATCATCATGGAATATTAATGCTAAAAGAATCATCGTCAGATTCAAACTCCTGATTTTATAGCTGAGAATATGGAGGCACAAAGAAGTACTATAGCCAAACCAAGCTCAATTGCTCTGAATCCCCAGAGTTTTCTGCTGTCCATACTGTACCCTGCCGTGGGCTCAGGCCCTCCATCATTCTGAGCAGAATGGAAATAACCTCAGGTGTTAAAACTGACTACTGTAAGTGATTTGTTAAGATCAAATGAGATAATATAGGGGAAAGTGTTTTTTAAAGTATATGTACACCATGAAAATGCCACTGCTCTGAAGGTTTGGGGATGTAGCATTTTTCTTCTCACAGGGTCGCCATTTTCATAGTCTTTAGCCGGAGTGCCCTAAGGATCTCCAGAAACAGACCTGGAGTTGAAGGTGAGATACACATCATTTAAGGTCAATCAATGAGTTAGAACTCAAAACAATAAAATAGAAGTATGGGAAATGTTAAATATATGGTGGGGGGAAAATTTAAAAATCTACTTGGTAAACCACAAAATATTCTCCATAGAGACAAATCTACCACTCCACTGCTTGCATCGTTTAAGCCCCGCCCCACACAAAGCATTTAGAAATGCCCCAGGTGGGGTGATCTACCATTAGCAAGGCAAGCGAGCAGAGGTGTCCAGTCCAGGTTGGGCTTTGTCTGTTGGGTTGTCTCATTGGCTGTTCAGTTTAGGCATAATTGTTCCTTGATGGCCCAGTTATCCCTAATGGCTTCAGTTGGCCACATTTTAAATAATGGTGCATTCTGCCCAAAGGGGTGTACTGACTGTCTAGCCACCTTCCCCTCAGCTTTCATTCAGCACTTACGAGCCAGGGACTATACCCAGTGCTTTTTGTGTATTATCTCATTTAACCTGATAAAGCAGGTGCTACTGTAGCCTTCATTTAACAGGTGAAACACCTGAGGTCTAGGGAGGAGCCAGTAAAGGGGAAAGCAGTGATTGAAACCAAGACCGTTGAAATGAACATTTGAACTTTCAGCTCCCTGCCATATTACCTTCCTGTGTTCTACTGGATTGTTTCATTGTCTTAAGCTACAATTGCAAGTCACCCGCTCCAGGAAATGAATCTCTCAAGTTACTTGCTAACTGCACAATACTATTTTTACAAATATTGAAGAAACTCTGGTGCTGATGAAAAATCAAGCTTACTCTATATGACTTTAGAAGGAAAAACTAGGCTCAATGGTTGAAAAACATCAAGAGTCAGATTTGAGCCTAGGATGTAATTAGCTATTTTGTCACTACATCAAGCAGAAGTTAGTGTTCAAACATAGGTCATGAGGGGCCATCTGTCATGCTTTGCTGCCATAGGGGAGGTACTTTCTGTTATCCTACAATCCCTAACATTGTGGCTATTCTGTCATTTCACAATTTGATGACCAACAGATCTGAGTAAAGGATAAGTGAGAACATCCTCTGTCTGGCCTCCACGGTGATTCCACATTTTTTGCAACCTACCCAATTTCCTAAAACAACATTTTAAAAACAAAACTAGTTCTTGTGACTTGGGGTCAGGGGTTCCTCTCTCGGGCTAGTTCCATTTAAAGCCATCATCCTATCCCCCATCCGAAGTACTTTCTTGATGGCAGCTACCAACCCAACGGTCCCTTCCTCAGAACTCTCTCAAGCCTCACTTCCTGCACAAAGCTTCTCCGGGCTGCCCCGGCCTTCCCAGGTCCTGCACACTCCCCACTCCTTCAACTCCTGCAACACTCTCTTCTCTGACACCTAATGTATTCCTAGTTGCAAGTAACATATTCTAGGAGCTGTCCAATTGCAGAAGAGTCAGTGACCACTCAGAACAGGGATAATCAAGAGAAGACATCAGAGAGAAAAATGTGGCCTGAGCAGCTGAATGCTAAACCATTGACCGTCAGCCCAGGAGGGTGGGGAACATGGAAGTCTGATCTTCTGAGGGAACCCTGGCAGTTACCACAGAGGCTGGCACACTATAGACGCTCAAAACCATTTATCAAAGGGAGGAAGGAGAAAAGAAAAGAGGGACAGGGAGAGGATGGGAGAGAGGGAGAAAAGGAAGGAAGCAAAAGCAGGCTGGGCATCTGTGCACAATGGTGATGAGACCAGGCTAATGAGGACAGTGGGCATCTGAGCTGAACAGTGGGTATTAGGACAAATGAGCAGTGTAGGTTCAGATCATGAAGAGCCTGGAAAGCCGGGATGAGAACCTGAGGCTGGCTGCAGAACCATTTATAACATTTTGAATAGCATTAATGCTTTTTAGACTGCAAGTCATCTGAGAGTATTGTTCTCAGCTCACTTTTCTTGAAATCCTCAGTTTGTTTAGCTTAGGTGCACATTCATTGTGTGAAGAATAAATAAGCAAATGATTAAACCACTCTCTGCTTCAGTCATTTGGAGACAGATGTATTTTGTGCACCTTGCTGACCTTCTGGTATCAGCCACAATGTTGGCCACTCACACATAGAGGACCCCAGGGGACGTGAACAGTTCTTCAACTTGGACACGACAAAATTAAGTTTAATGAAATTTCCCCTCTGGAAGGCATTTATCATTAGATTGAGCCCACCTTTCCAGTACCATTCTAAAAGCCCCACTCCCAGGCTACACTGGTAGCCCATTTCCAAGACTGAGTCATACCCTTGGATGTGAATCAAAATGGAAAGTTTAACAATCAGAGAATTTGAAAATGTACCCAGCCCCTGACAAAACATTTTATTAATAATATGTGTCAGTCCCATTTTTTTTCTGATGAGAATATCCTTAAATGAATTATAACATATATCCTTCAGAAGATACACATACTGAACTTCAGTTTTGTGGGAGAGTAGAAAGGGGTAAGGAGGGAGAGGACTTGGTCAATAGGCCTAATGTCTGGCACTTACTGACCCCGAAATTTTGGACTAATTACTTTTTCTAGGTATCAGTTTCTTCATCTATAAGATTACAATAACAATGTCTATGACATTTGTACACATTTTACACAATGGCAACATTTTTGTACACCAGTTTTGGCTACATATGTGTATATTTTTACCCTGCATATTAATCTGTTTTAATCTAATAAAAACATCTGAGATTTCCTCCTAGGGAAACAGATCTGCCTTCCCCAGGGTAGACGGTTGCCTTCAACTTTTCTTATTCCATTCTTCCATTAGAACATCACTTTCTTTGCCCTCCTCTTGGGGTTCAGCACTTGGCTAATGAGATAACTCTTCAGAGTAATGTATTAATAAAACGCTTCTTTGTGATAAAATATTCCCATTTTTAACTAGCAAATTCTGAATATCTTAATATTGTTAAATGTAATTAAATTGGTAAATCTGGTCTAGCAGAAAGCCAGTAGGAAAGTTTGGGTTTGAAAGTGTTTAGGGGTACCTTTAAAGTCCTTAAAATTTCCTCTGCATAGGTGACTGTCTGGGAGGCCCATTGTGACCTTGTCACTGGGGCCAAAGTCGACAAGATGCATTTCAGCAGAATACACATCAAGTCCTACATTTAAGTTCAAAACATCAAAACATTTTATAAATAGAGAATGGTACTTGTTTTGGCAATACTTACCTGCAAAAGATGTCACGGTATTATTTAACCACAAGCTGGAAGTGTTTAAAAAGCTAACACAAAATTAGGTTAGTTACATTTACATATCTATAATGCCAATATCATGAGGCAATCTATGCTAATTCTACTGTAATGGCCCTATGCATCTGGAGTAAGAATGCAGTACGCCTTGTTTGAATTGTCAAAACAAGGCAATGAAAGGAAATATGTCGAATGAGACCCATCTTGTGCAAATAGGGATTTGTAGCT
Organism: Anoura caudifer; assembly: GCA_004027475.1. NCBI lineage: Eukaryota > Metazoa > Chordata > Mammalia > Chiroptera > Phyllostomidae > Anoura > Anoura caudifer. The sequence continues at coordinate 3,298 of PVKU01008987.1, read as the reverse complement.
TGGAGGATAGAAGGTTAAAGAAATAGACAAATAATTAAAGGACTCTAATGAGTAAGAGAAAAAAGATGTCTGTGATTCCAAAGAACATCACTAAGTTAGGAACTACAGACAAACCCATTTTGCTGCAAATAAGAACTTTCCAAAAGTAGAGTTATTAAAAAAAAAAAAAATAGACACATTCAATAGTTTGAAATAAATGCAACTTGGAATCATGTCATCTTTAACAAATGGAATGGTATATCATGAAGAAATGACTTATTTCTGAAATTTTAAGGCTTAGCATTTTCTTGGCTCATGGAGGAAGGAAGGAAGGAAGGAAGGAAGGAAGGAAGGAAGGAAGGAAGGAAGGAAGGAAGGAAGGAAGGAAGGAAGGAAGGAAGGAAGGAAGGGGAGGGAGGGAAGGGAGGGAGGGAGGGAGGGAGGAAGGAAGGAAGGAAGAGAAGGGAGGGAGAGAGGCAGAAAGCTGTTCGCTCAGCTGGCAGCTGGAGCCAGTCCTCTAGACTCTAAATTGATCGAGATTTCTTACTGAAACCACACCATCTGCCCTCTTCCTGAAAGTTCCCTCAGTTACCAACTGGCCCATATCTGCTTTAAACAGGCTCTTTTACAATGAAATCCCACTTAGGATTTAACCTATCTTTGAAGAACAGACCATCAACAATTATTAGCCTTCCAAATTTTTTAAAAAGCTTAACATTACTCATGTGTATTTCATATTTCTTCCTAATATCTAACATTACTGTAGCATAATTTCAGTTTCTGATAGCATAAAATTTGGCCAAATTAAGACAAGATGATGGAGGCATGAGACATATGGATTTTTAATAGAACCATATTTTCTTGAATTTTATATTAAATTTTACTTAATTTCCAATATTCAACACACCTTTGTTGAATAAAATGCCACATTTAAGTGTGCTTTGAATTTTTATATAATATAGTTTTGAGTCTAAGCAGAACTTCCTGTTACATTTAAGACTTTCATGGCATTGACCATATTTTAGATTTCAAGATTCGAAACACAACATTGCCATTCTATGACTCTCTTAATTCAACCTAAAGTGTAACATGCTTTATTACCCATTATCCCTTTTTGATGTACCTGACTAATTATTGGGTCATCTGATTCCTGCTTGCCTTACCTATCTATTCTTTAGTTTGATCAATAACCTGAGAGGTGAAGTCAGGACACCTGGACATGACCCTGGGCAATTCACACAGTTCCTCTGAGGCTGTTTTCTCACATTTTAAAATGGGATAAAATTGTTAGTCTTGTCTACCTTTGTCACTTACTGCAAAATTATCTGAGCTACCCCACATTAACATGCTTAGTGACCTGTAAATATTTCTAAATAAGCATAAGGCATCATTATCCCTGCACAACTATATGAGCAAAGAAAAATATCCCTATTCCATTTTCGAGAAGCAACCTGGCATTGGGTTCCTTCCCAGATCCACAAGGACTCTGAAGAGGCAATCACTGCTGTGACTGCTGAATGGCCAGGCGCACTGCAGACAGACAGCAGTGTGACCATGCTCCCTCATTCTGATAACTAAGTACAGTAGTCATGTGTGCGTTCATGGGCCCCAGTAATTTTCAATGTGCAATAATGTTTCATAAACTTCTCCTTGCTATAGTTTTGATGCAGAGTTTGAAGTATAATTTGGTGGGGTTTTTTTTCTACATGGGCTACATACACCTTGGAAATCTGGGAAGGACCCTGAATTAGACTATTTTTATGATACCATGTACTGTGGGATTATGGACAAAGTAATGGCCTAGAGGTCAGGCCACTGGGAAATGATCCGTGATACGATGAGTAGTGACTCCCTAAACAGGTTCAGATCCTGATCCCCAGGATCTGTTACTACCTTGCCTTACAGGCAAATGAGATTCTGTTGATGTGATTGCATTAAGGGGTTTAAGATAAGGGAGTTTATCATGGATTATACAGGTGGGCTCAGTGTAAATGTCAGGGTCTTATAATAGGGAGGAAGAGTCAGACTCATGAAGGAGATGATGACAGAAGCAGAGGTCAGAGTGAGGTGGGGCCATGAGCCAGGAAAGTGGACAACCTCTAGGAGCTGGACAACATGTTACAGAGCAACAGAAGGTTCTCGAGACTGGCAAAACACTTCCAAAGTCTCACTTTCTCGAACCTGAGGGGTCAGTCTTCCATGGGCAATTAAGATCCCGGACGAGCCCCCAAAAACTGTTACCGAGCAACAGAAAAGGTCCGTTATTGTCCGCCGCCTTATGGGAAGATGTCTCTCAAAGCCAGAGATTTGTGAAAAGGAAAGGAAATGTTTATTAAATGCTATACAGAGTTAAAGTAGCAACCTAACGTCTCCACTGAAATATCAAAGTCCTTCAGGATACCCACAGACACCCACAATGCTTCCTATCTCCCTCTGCCCTAAGTCAGGGTACCGTACTTGCAAGGAAGAGAAGCAAACGTCTGGGATCCAGGCTCTTGACACCGTCAGCCGTGTCGTCGTCCAGGCAGGATCTCTGGTTAATCTGAAGCCATGCGGTACCTTCTCATGGCCTACTGGCAAGAGTTCTTTCACTTCTTCTAGGCAGTCTCTCTTGCTCCCAGGCCAAGCAGCCAAAGGGACACCCCAAAGCCGCGTGGTCCTTCTTCTACCAAAGCTGTGGGGAAGGTCCCCACTGTGGCAAAGCCTCGTGGCTCTCCCTCTTCACCAAAGCTGCAGGGGTCTGCACTCCGGTGAAACCACGTGGAATCTCTCCCTCTGGCAAAGCTGCGAGAGGGTCTCCACTCGGGCAAAGCCACGTGGCAATTCTCTGCTAAAGCCACATGGTGATTTTCCCTCATGGAGCTGCGGGCCCTGCTCTCTGGTGAAACTGCATGGAACTCTCTAATGGCTGCCGCGTCTGTTTTAAATACTGGCGCCAAACCTCCTCTGCAGCCCTATTTCCGACTCCTCCTACAATCGGTTACACCTGCCAGCATTCCCGTATATTTCCAAGGTTATTGGGATGCCATCATGAGTCTGGGCAGGCGTGTCTTCATTTTCTGGAGCCAATCTTCTCCAAGCTCCCACGCAGGCGCTTTAACTTAGGGTTCCTCCCCCAGTCACGTCCTTGGGGAAGTCCTTTCCATCCCCCCTGGCTCAGAGCATGGCCACAGCTGTTTAACATATCTATGAAACCAGCTAAAGGTTATAGATATGTTAAATGACCATTCTGGAGGTTATCTGCAAAACCATTGCTATGCAAAACAACTCAATGGCCCTGCTCCATTTGTCCCTTCCCCCAACTCATACCTGTGGGGGA